>CM046834.1:3410542-3421072 GCA_025618425.1 Heliocidaris tuberculata
TATTGTTGCCAATTTGAAGAACAAAATATGATCAATTTAGCCCTCAAATAATTTCTGTCCTGAAAGGGTTACAGTAATGTACTTTAGGACTGGTTCAGTAAGTCTGGTAGAAGGTAAGATCTGCACTTTATGATAGAACCAAAGAGCCCCCTTTTCTTTCCTCTGTCAGAATAATTACCCCAATATGCATGTCCTTGCCAGCTAACCTCTATTGAAGCTTATAACATACGTAAATACCTCATGATTCATAATTTTTCTATGAAGGAAGGTTGTGGTAATAAGTAATTTAGTCATTCGAAAGCATGCTTTCATTTACAATCTTCTTCTATTGTCTTATCTTCTGTTCAAAAGCAGTCATTCTTGTAAGAGAAAATAATTGATTAAATATGTATTAGAAACCAAACTGTGGGTAAACTATGTCAACCTTATTTCATAATAATGTTAAGTCATCCGTCAATTCAATGGTTAGCAATAGTATACAAAATCAGTAGTACATCTGCTTTTTTTTTTTTTTTTTTTTTTTCTTAATTAGGTTTTGGTTTGTTTGTGGGCACGTCATGTTCGGGAGAGCTCTTTTAAGTGTTGGAACCGGAGAACTTGTCAAAAACACTGGACAAAGGGCCAAGAAAGTGCACCAAACCTGCTCACAGGGCCTGAAATTCCATCAGATATATGACTATAAGTGATAGGATCAACTTTCTAATAAGACAGTCATTCAAAGCTCTTAACCAAATGATGGGGGAACAACTTGCATAAAAAAGAGGCACCAAGAATTAAGAAAAATGATAGAGGGCCACCCCTACAGGGCCAATATTAAGAACGTGAACTTGAACGCCACTGGCTTTCATCAGTCATCTATCATTTCGGTTTATTTGGGGGAAAAAAGAACTGTTGCAATATTGATATATACCAAGTTCACATACATGAAGTTGCCTTTTACACATGAAACTTTTGCCAAATATAACGAAAATCAATTTAATATAAACAATAATGATAATGAGATTATTATAATAATATTGATAAAAGTTATTATGGCTAAAGTATGAAGTATGAAAACCATGAATCATTTACTGATTGATCTGACATTGTCATAAATCTGTAATACACTATCAACCTCATGTCATTCTTCTGCAGGTTTGGTAATCGACCCTAACAAATATGTATTTCAAGGGCTACTTCTCCAAATTTTTAATCAAAGTGAGTTCCCGTCAGGGTATTTATGAGGGATCTTTTGTGATTATGGAGTCTACATTTTTGTAACATTTTTGTAACAGAATTATTGATTCACATAGCACTCCCATCAGAAAGATCTCAAACTTCATTCATTACAAATCACTCAGTGTAGCCCCTTATTATCAATTGTATATTTAATAAATGTATATATGTATATATATATATATATATATATATATATATATATGTATATATATAGTAGATATATTTACAAATAAAAATTTCAATTTAATTGTCTTCTATGACACCCCTGTGATACTATGTATACACAGCATGATAAATTATAAGCTGGTACATGTGCATATGTAATGGTAATCCAAATAATGTCAATTGTGATATTGTCATATGATTTGAAAGTTGGTAAATCGACCACTGCCGAGGCTTGAAGGACGTGCTATTCGTTGGGATAGTTTTTCGCTGGTACCATCTGTTCAGGGTTATTTCACTGCTATATCATCATGATCATAACATCCCAAATAAATATACTGATGCATCTTTATCACGTACAATATATGTTATGTAAATAGCATTTACAAAAGTTACTTTGATATGTAGGTCCATTTTAACGCCACTATCAAATTGAATTGAATGGTTTATTTGGATAAATAAAAACACAACAGCAACAGCTCAAATTTCTTCGCATTGTCTGTCAGATGACTGAATCGCTGAGAATGCCATATGATATACCATATTCATGAAACCTTACATTAGGAAAATACCATCATTTTAGATAAATTTCAAAAAGTGTGATAATTATTCAGTTATTGAGAATGGCACAGGTATAAATACGTTTAGGTATTTTTGACAAATGAATTGTAAGACCGATTATTCTAATATCTTATTACGTATGATGTAACTTGTAAATATGCATGTAAATATTTAAATAATTTGTATAAATATGAGATAAGTATTACAAGGAGTATTATCAGAACTGGGAAAAAAACAAATGTTATATCAGTTTCCTTAATTTTACACATCCATTCAACTGTACTCTCGGGGTTTTTTTCTCCCAAGATGTGATATAATTTTGAAAAATTAGATAATTAGATAATCAGATATTATATATCAAAGAGTAGTCAAATCATTAAATAAGTCACAAATTTTAGTGACGTCATTCGAGATGTTTGTTTATCATAAATTATAAAAGCTTACTCCTCCTGAACGAAAAGTCCCAATCCAATATACTCTCTAATTAAACAAGCATGAAAAATATACACTCTGAAATATACAAACAAAAATGATTGCTTTTTTTTGACTTACCCAACAGCACCTCAAGCAGGTGTAATGCAACGAACCAGTTCTTTTTCAACGTGAAGAACATTTTACTTAGTATTTTCCGTCAGGAAACAATGACTTAGATAAAATGCATCCTGCGATCAACGTATTTCCAAATTATTGATAAGATAAAGTGAAACGAAAGTCATCACTATGTTGTCGAAAATGCACCCGTGTTCTAGCAGCAGGCTCTCACTTCTGGGATGATGCGGTATATAGACGCGTTGTTGCTTCCCGCGCTACGAGGTTACTTTTAATTACAAGTGATGCGGTAGTATCGCGACACTCTTGCACCATCATCATAATGAAATTTCGCTTGCAGCAAACCTTAACCATTAGGTATATTTCATTACTCATAAAAGGTTCAAGCTCTATTGAAAAGAAGGTCAGTTTCTTATATCAACACTTCTTGGCTTTAAAACTCCGTCTTTCTATCATTTTGTATCTTGCTAATGTTTTTTCTTGTACTATTGACAGCAAACTATCCCTGTATAAACAGAATGTAAAATTCATTACCAATATGAAATTAGATAATCACGTTAAATTTCATTTTATAATAATAATAATTTGGGACTTGCGTTTAATTTTTTGAGTTGCGATTAAACGCAACTTTTTATGCAAGAGGGCCCTAATCACATAATTATGATAATAATATTATGGATTTATGTAGCGCCTTATACATATACCATGTCTCTAAGCGCTTACAGATAACCCTGATCATCGAATTCAGGGGAAAATTCCAGCCAGGCGGCTTTTTGACAGACACTCACAACACTCTAAAAACAGTTGGGTGAATTTGTTTTACCAATGTTAGGTGAAAAAGGGAACATGCACATGTTTTTTGAAAAAATTCGAACCAATATTGAATAAAATTTACCTAGTGTTGGGTAAAATTTTACCCCAACAAGCATACATGTTCCATTTTTACCATGTTCACCCAAAATAGGTACAAATTTTCCCAACTCTTTTTTTTAGAATGAATGCTGAACAAACTACAATGACTTTGGCATCTTATCGGGTACTCATTTATCACCTGGATGGAGAGAAGCAATGTAGAAAAAATGTCTTGCTTAAAAGGACATAAGTGCCATGCCGGGGATCGAACCCACGACCTTAGCAACTCCACTCAAGTGCTTAAACCGCTTGACTATGGACTATGATACCTCCACCACTTGGTAAAATGCTGCCATTCATCAAATGGTAACATTTATCACTAAAGAAATTGTATCACTTGGTCTAGTTACAATTATAAGTATTATGTCTCTTTTTAAAAAAATAGTTAATTGTAAAAGCTTAAACCATAGACAGTTGATTTGTCACAAATAGAAATGATTCATGATGAACTCTGTGAGTCTACTTCATTAATGAAATAATCATTTTTGTGAAAATCTTGACAAGAAACAGTGCTTTTCTTATCACCATCCATATGATATTAATTACTCATTAATCCCGCATTGTCAGTAAAGTCGTTTGTTTGCTTTGTTTTCTCTTATTCTACAATATGCACAAAATTATTAGTCGTATTGTATCATTTAAAAAAATTAAATATGCCGACGACGATTGCTCCGCTTCCCAACACTATTCGAATTCCTACCTTCAACCCTATACCAAATAATGAATCTAACCCTAACTGGTTACATGTCGATTTCCCGAAGGTTAATAATTCCGAAGGTTCGTTTCGAAATTACGAAAATGAAATAGGGTTCATAATTCCGAAAATGAAAAACGGTTCATATTTCCGAAGGTTCGTAATTCCGAAAAGTTATGTAGGGCTCTATTACATTGTCGGAATAACAAACCTTCGGACTTATGAAAGCTTTTTCATTTTCCGAAATATGAACCTTATTTCATTTTCGGAATTACGAACCTTCGGAAGAAAGAACCTTCGGAGTAAGACATCAAATGTTCGGAATTATACGAACCATCGGAATTATGAACCTTCGGAAAAACGAGTACCCCCCCCCCCCCAAACTAACCCTTAATTCAAACTAACAACCTGAATTTATGTCACCCAAACATTATCAAATAGCTGCCTTTTTACCTAGGTATTTATAAGTGGCAAAACAAAAGTATTGTATTTGAACACAATCTTTTAAAATTGGTTATATTTTGCTGTAAAATCATCAACGAAAAGATTGACACGACAAAATCTTTATAGCGATCAAAGTACCATTACTTGTTTTGGGAGAATTTTTAAAATTATTTTGAAGGTACTATTCAACAATTTGATCTAAAATTGGTGGTGTTCGACTGTGCATAGATACATCTAAGACTGCCCCCCAAAAATAAATTACCTGCTGAAGATATTCCTGCAAGAACAGTTTGTGTGTTATAAGATCAATTCGGTTTATTTTCATATTTCTGGATTTGTTTTGTGGATGCGTTTTTTAAACGCATTCGCTCAAAAGAAACATCTAGATTACTTTCAAATTACACTTCTAGAAATGACTTCGTCCAATGTTTATTTTTATGTAACCTTTGGTTCCCTGGATGTCCGAAATACTTTCTATGGAAAATCGTCAGACCCCCCCCCCCTCTCCCACCCCCTCCATTACCTTTAAAAAGGAGTAGGAAACGCGCTACAAGCACTCCAGAGGGGTATTAGCCACCATTGATTATGATCATTATTATCATGAAGAAATGAAAAAAATGTAATAATGTCAAAAGGCATTTACAAGATGAAACTTTGGGAGTATAAAAATGAAAAGGAAGAGAACGTGTGACTGAATGTACATTCCATGGTGTATCCAAAGACAGGGGGTGGAATGCCCTACAGAGGGGAATAAAAATGCGCCTGGGAAGCCCTCACATGACATAGATATATTACAGGTAAAGTATTGGCTCCATCCTAACCTGGATACGCCACCTGCATTTGGAATTTTCCTCCGTTTTGCCTTCATAAAGGGGTAAATGTTTGTCAGCTTTCATGTTCCTTTCACGCAATGAAAAAAATGATTGACAATGAAATGGAAAGTCTGTGATAAATAATTCAATGGCGCAGGCACTTTAACAAATTGACATAATTGGAGAATGGAAATACTTGATCACGATCTGCAAACAACTTAGAGTTTACCAACTCTGCATGTAATCCTGAAATATTATTATCGACAGTGACAAACATTCACACTTTGAATAGTTAGTCATGTTTTGAACTTCACTCCCAATGCTATATTCCATCGACGATTTATGTTAATTTATAGTCCGATTATTTCGATTTTATCTGTTTTATCTATTAATTTTTTTAACAAACGGATTACGTTAATTTATCATAAATCATGTTATTAAAATCTAAAGATGAATGTATACATGCATATCAATTTTAGTTACTACTTGAAAGTAAAATTCATGCAATTATATTTCTTTGTTTTATCCACTATCTTTATCCATGAAATATTCTAGAAAACCGATCATGTAAGATTACATCTATAAGTTACAACTCTGTTCCATACATTTAATGTATACGTGGTACAAATCATGCAAACCTGTCATCCGCCTTAATAAGCGATGGACCTGGTACAGTTGCTACTTTCTCACTATTATGTTTATGTTAATACTCTGTCAAATGATTTCTTTTTCTTTTTCAAACCATGTTAGACTGATAATGTTATGTTTACCTTGTGTAATGTATTCTACTTTCCTTGAATATAAAGAAAAGATATGAACAACTTTCAAATACTTTATATCATACCTTGGTATCAAACTCATAATTAATAAGAAAATTAACGAATATATCACCAAGGAAACAATATTCTCCCGATGCATTCATTCTAAATTGCTGCACGATAGAAATGCGCAGGAAAAATATGCGACGCGATTTTCGGTTAGATATATTGTTTAACGATATATTGATGAATATTGAACTCCCTAATGGACAGGACCTGGGAGACATGGTCGATACAATTAAAATAATTATTGAAATATGTCAATATTTAATCATGAAATTGCTTGGTAATTCACCGGCGTAACAATTACAAGTAGATCAAGCATAATTGAAATGATTTTTGTCAATATAGAAGCTGCCAGCAAATTATTTTGTGTGTGTGTGTGTGGGGGGGGGGGGGAGGGATGGGAGATTCAACGTGAAATTTTTTAGAAATTTAATCTAGATGATTGTAGTTTCTATCCTTATTTTTAGATATCGGAAGAGTACCTGACAGTTGATGATCCAGGATTTCAAAATAGAGATGTCATCGAAGAAATACCTGCATACTTCAGAACTTTGCAAAAACACAAGTGGCCCCGCAAAACCTTACGCGTGCTTGGGATTGGCCATCCAAAATAAGGGACATGTGGCCCTTTAGTTCTGTATATTATCCAGTTGTTATGAATTGTTTGAATAAAGTCTTTGGGGCATGCACCATACAAGTATTGCTTTGTTTATCATGCCCCTCCGTTTCATTGTATATGTTATGTCAATAATGATCCGTTTTGTAAATAATTTTTTGTACTCTTCTGAATACCGTTATCTTTGTCTTGTTAGTTTGGTATATATACAAATTTATTACATCATTTTATATTTAATCATTGAATCGATATATAAATATATATATTGAAACGGAAAAATCAAATCAAATCTAATATCAATTCTCCGGCGACGATTCCTCCCGGATCAATTTCCTGCAAACAAAATTTCCGAATCATAATACCCAAGATCCTATATTTAATTAATTTCAATGAATATACAGAATTAGATAACGATAAGTACATTGTCACTCCTTTTGTTTGAATTTCAGATTGATGTAATGATACTAACGGGATGCTGTGAGATTCGATAGTTTAGTTTATAAGACTAAGATTAGCTACCTAAATGTTATTATCGAACAAAAGTTGCCAAAAGAAACCACTCTGGAAGTTGTCAACTTGGAAACATAATTGGCCAAGTAACTTTTTGGAATTACATAAGCTATAAAAATATCTTGACGGTTTTTCTGTGGAAATACCTTATCCTTCTTAGTTTGAATTTCGAAATATTTATATACCTTTTAAGTTGAGGGATGTGTTGGAGTCAGCCCATAATTGACTTTAATGATTGTATATTGCCTCTTTGCGTAAACTTGATTAATCGGAAGTTACCATACCAATCAATTTGAATAATTATTAGAAAATTTATAGCCAGATATAGGTAGCCAACCAGTGAATGGTTTCATTAGCACCTCATAATGGTAGACCTATAATTTGCTATACCGTTTAAGAGTAGAGGTTGAGTGGAAAATGCTTGCATTATGATCGTTTCATTAAACATGTAAAAGTTTGTCAGTGGGTAACTCTGTGTCTGATAAATTGAATACATCACGAGAAGTCAAACATTGAAGGCCACTATATGAGTGAAATAGGGTGTGTTAAAAGCCCCATAATTAGCTTTTTAAAAGATTTTTTTTTTTATAGATAACATGCAGTTGCAATGTATGAATGTCATTTTTTTTAAAAACCAATTTACCGATTCCATTTGTAGCTTTTAGAAATTCATGCTCATTTGGAAAACTTTGACATTCAAACCCATTAACCCACTTCTCATTAAAAGGATGTGAACGTGAATTGTATGAAATATTCATCATATAACATGAATGATTCTGACGTAATGATAGACACTTGATACGGGAAAAGAGAGTGAGTGGAAAATTCAATTATCTGTTTGTATCGCTGCTTGGCTTTTATAGGCACTCACAGTTCATTATCTTGTAATGGGGTAGGGTGATCTATTCATATCCCATAATGTATGCGCATACACACTCTAAAAGAGCTGGGTAAAACTTTACCCACTATTGGGTGAAAAGTACACAACAGTGGGGTAAAATTTTACTCAACAACTTTTAGAGTGCATCATTGCTATCAATGCTTTGGTGTGCTTTTCATTTTTAAAGTGGTTTTGTGATGATAGCGTCAAGCGGCGTCATATCTATGAGGGGGTCATGTGCTCCTCATCGAAAGAATAAAGATAAAATATAAAAGATAAAAAAAATAAATAAATAGATTATAACAAAATATAACAGAAAGAGAACGAAAGGGAGAAAGAAGACGTTAAGATCCCCTCCCAAGACCAGGGGCTAGTTTGCAGGCACAAACCCAGGTCATTCGTAAAAGAGTGTCTGCACTATAAGACTACTATAGGCCATGTACTATAGCTGCTCCTGACAACAGAACTCCTAAAGACCAGAAGGTAGCTGAATTAGGCTTCTCTCAAGATACACTGATTTTCTGATAAAGTGTCAAATTAGGGTCTGTGCTTGCAGAATAACCAGGGGCCACGGAGCGTTTTTGAAAGTGGGGGGGGGGGGGGGGGGGGGGGGCTGATCGGATTTCACTCATTAATGACAATTTTCAAGCCTTTTTTCTGAGCTTTTTTTTAACGTGTCTACTTAAAAAAGTGGGGGGGGGGAGCTGCAGGAAGAGGGGAGGAAGAGTGGAGAAAGAGGGGAGGAAAGAGGGGAGGAAGAGGGGAGGAAGAGGGGAGGAAGAGGGGAGGAAGAGGGGAGTTAGAGGGGTGGAAGAGAGGAGGAAGAGGGGAAGAAGAGGGGAGGAAGAGGGAGGAAGAAGGGAAGAAGAGGGGAGGAAGAGGGGAGTTAGTGGGGAGGAAGAGGGGAGGAAGAGGGGAGGAAGAGGGGAGGAAGAGGGGAGGAAGAGGGGAGGAAGAGGGGAGGAAGAGGGGAGGAAGAGGGGAGTTAGAGGGGTGGAAGAGAGGAGGAAGAGGGGAAGAAGAGGGGAGGAAGAGGGAGGAAGAAGGGAAGAAGAGGGGAGGAAGAGGGGAGTTAGTGGGGAGGAAGAGGGGAGGAAGAGGGGAGGAAGAGGGGAGGAAGAGGGGAGTTAGTGGGTGGAAGAGGGGAGGAAGAGGGGAGGAAGAGGGGAGGACGAGGTGAGGAAGAGGGGAGTTAGTGGGGTGGAAGAGGAGAGGAAGAGGGGGAGAAATATTTTTAGTTTGTTTCCTCTTTCAAGTCTTTTCTCTAATGCCTTCATCTATTAAAAACCGTGATAGTTAGATACATAGTAGCATTATCAAGAGGAAGAGGGGAGGACGAGGGGAGGAAGAGGGGAGTTAGTGGGATGGAAGAGGGGAGGAAGAGGGGAGTTAGTGGGGATGGAAGAGGGGTCGAAGGGGGGGGGGGGAGGGGAGGGGAGGATGAGGGAGGGGGAGGAGAGAGAGGGAGAAATATTTTTAGTTTGTTTCCTCTTTCAAGTCTTTTCTCTAATGCCTCCATCTATTAAAAACCGTGATAGTTAGATACATTTCATTTGCCCGAGATTAACGGATAAAGATCTTTGTCTCCCACACTACACCAACCACCTCATGTACATCAGGTCTAATTAGTTTTTCGGTTTGTTTTCGTTTTCTAATAAAATATGCTTTACAACAGAGTATGATCTTCGACACTTTTGATACGTCATTCTCGTAGCTAGATAAAAATCTTTAACAGTCAAGATCTACAAACGTTCATGAAAATGAGCTCACACTTCTAACGCTCCGTGCATGTGAAGAAAATAGGACATTATCAAAGGCTCCATCTAGTCTGCATTGAAATTAACGAAGATCGGCATTGATAAATTAATACTCTCTCCTTTGATGTATGCTAAAAAGGAAATTAAGGTTTTTAATAGCGACTGGTACAGGACAACGCGACAAATAATTTTGGCTTTACGTAATTATATTGCTCGTGAGTAAGCCAAGGGTAAACAATAATCATTTTCTCAAGGTATAGGGGTTAATTAATCACTTTTGATAGGGGGAGTTGGTAACAATTTTTCATGATTCCATCCGGATGCTTTCGTCGACAGGGAGTGGAGTTGATTAGGCGTAATAATTCAGAACGGCTCTCCGACATTTTGCTCTAGAGACAATAATTAATCCGGCTTTATTTTGTCAAAGGCACAGGGTTTATGGTAAGGGTTGCGGTTGGGTTTTTGGTTATAGGTTTTGGATTAGGGTTAGGGTTAGGGTTGGGTATAGCGCTTGCTCTTGGGATGAGTTAAGAAGTATTGGTTAGTGTTAGAAAATTACAGCGGAACGTGTGTCATACAACCTTCAAAACT
>CM046834.1:3421572-3454072 GCA_025618425.1 Heliocidaris tuberculata
TTTATGTATTCATATTTTGTGAATATAGGATATTTGATAGCTCTTTGACACAACTTACTATCATTGGTGGGGCATCCAAATACTTTTATCTGAAGACAAGTGTCATGCCCGATCCAATCCCTAGGATATATACGGATATGATAGACGTTCGTAATGGGTGGATCCAATTCAATTTGAGCCCAAGAAGTGTCCTGATACTCGAAACGAAGCTAAACAACAGAAACAATGGATAATGCTTAACCATAAACAACAATAATAGTCACTTCTTATATTCAGAGACGCTCCTGTCGCTCAAGTATTATTACCCGTTTTGGCCGAGCCGCCAAAGTAACTAGCGCTCAAGCATATCAGGTACCCATGGATTTACACCTGGGGAATATGGCAAATGTACATTAATGTTTCAAAGTTTAGAAGTTTTCTAGAATAAGTGCGTAACACATTTACTTCTGATATGATTTTTTTTTACCAACAAAGCTTCCTTCCAAGTGAGTGACCTTTTCAAGCAAAAAGAAAGGAACAAAATCACCAAGCAAACTTTACATATTGCTTTTGTGGAAAGATTTTAATAACGCTTTATATGTTTTATGACTTACTCTCTTTAAAAAAAAAAATTATTACTTAATAACTGATTTTTTTTTATAGAGATTGCACTGAGGCTGAGATGTTTTTTCGATAATGGCTTATCTTTGTAGTATTAACTTTTACTTTTTAAACACTAGTCTGAAACAATGATCCCTTTCTTCCTAGGTATCTTCACTAACTAACCTGGCCCCTTGTGACAGGGATGATATTAAATAAAATAAAAATCACTTAGCGATAAAATGATAAAGTTTTGATGTTATTGATATAACTACTATATCCAGTTTCTTAATATGCAGCATCAAAAAATCAAAGCTGCCACAAATATTTTCCTCACCTTGCTAAGGACAAGAAACGAAGAAGAGTTTCCATCTTGATTGTCTGTATAATTCCTCCTTTTCAAGTCAAATGAAGAAAGTCCATCTCTGCCTAAACACATTCTAGACACAATTCTAGTGATAGTTCTCGGCTGTGTATCATAACTCTCCTGGTAGAAGAAATAGCAATTACATACAAACACCAAAAAATCATGAATCTCTTAATTTTCTTATGTATATTTCAAAAAATGTGTTCCCACTGTCAAATATCGCGGTGACGATTACTACGCTCAACAAAGTGGATAAAATCATTCCAAAGAAAGTCAGTCTTCACCTCGTCAGCAAACTTTCATTCATTCATTTATGTTGTTGTTGGACTAAACTTATGTGCCAGTTCACTCGCCTGGTCGTTAACGTGTATATAACACCAATACAATCTTTAAAACAAACAATTCCATGGAACCACTAGAAAAAGACTTTGGTTACAATGAATTTCGCTACAACCAAATTATTTAATAGTCGTTTATCAACAATAAATGATGTATAAATGTTAATCTTTCCTCGGATTTCCCTGTAATATAAACCTTAATAACAAAGCTTTTCTTACCGACCAGTACCGAGATCCATTCCCATATCCAAACGATTGATCACCTGGCTGTAATCGTAGAGTAGGAAGAAGTCGACTTGCTTCATTCTCTCCATAGTAGCTTGATTGCGTGACATTATCATTACACACTGAAATAGGCAGAGAGATTTAATGTCTCTATAAATATTCGGCTCTACTCTTCAGCGCGGCTCACTCGAGGCGTCATTAGCTAACGTTAGAACAGCGTCACTCAGTGACGGGTAGGGTCTTTTGCGCGTCATGAAGAGTGAAATACATGTAGTTTAAAAAGTGATTACAAAATGAAGAGTACAAACAATACTTGTAATAACTGGCATATGGGTTGATTGCCTTCACAGGCTCGATTAGCGCAGGTAATGACGCAGTTGAAATGAAGCCTATCGTGTGAGTTCGGCTTTTTATACACTGTACGATTCATGAGCGTATACTGCTATAGAAGCTGCAGTTCATTTATGCATTTCAATAACGTAGATGTGGCCCGAGATGTGGAATCAGCTAATTTCTCCTTCTACGGTCTTTTTAATCTTAGGATTTGGAATTATACCCGTATGTAGCTGTGAAATTGTGTAGCCAGAAGAGAAGAATTTCATTTAATGTGCAAGGGGATAGCTGTGCGAGGATAATTGTTCTTGGGATATTTGTCTGGGATCAAACAATTCATGTAGGTAAAGTTTTCAGGGTTACACCATGTATTCTTTCAAAGGAATAAGAACCCTGAAAAGGGCTGGAGAGCTCCACTAAAGAGCTCTTTGGTTTTCAGCATTTCGATCAGTATGCTCTGATCGTCTTCAGGAGAATGACTATAACATTGCCCAGCCCTGCCGGAAAAAACACAATGTTAAAACGCTCGAATTTAACAGTATTTCACACTGTGGACACCTCCACAGTGTGGTTTACCACAGAGTGTTCACATAGTGATGTTCGATTTCACAGCGTGAACTTACTCGCTCACAATGTGATGATGTGATTCAGAATTTAAAACGCTCGAATTTAACGTGTTTCACACTGTGGGACACTATGTTCTTTCCGGCAGGGAGTAGAGGCTATATTTATTGCTTATTTCTGATTGGCCTCTACCGGAAGTGCCTACAATTTTTAATCACGGCGGCATTCGCATTCTGGTCACTGTTAGGCGCTATATTTCAAGCATGTAGAACTTATCTCCTTTACACTATGTACCATCTCGCCCAACTACTCTACTATTACGTGTACATTGTTTTCTGTGTCTATATCTAAAGAGAAATAATGATCTGAAAGTCATTACCATTTGTTCGACAACCAAGCACTTCCAATCTCAGGGCAATCGGTGTCTCCTGAATAGGTCTGAGACGAAGGCGGTTCGTGATAAGCCCTGGTGGTACTTGGATGTACTTGGCACAATAATAGTCGGAGTTACCTTCAAAGATGAAGAAGTTCTGTTCAGAGGATAGTAATAAGATTGAAATAAGGAAAAAAAAGGAAGGTATGAAAAGAATGAATAAAACTTTGGTTTAATAAAATCAAAAGAAGGGAGTTAACAGAAGACTCTTTACAGAAGAATTTTTATGGTACATTAACAATTTAAATGTCACAACACTTAAACTGCATTGATGAGAATAACATCCTTCCAAACAGAACTATCTATAGAAGTCTCTCTCCTTATATCATTTTGCATCTAAGCTCCGCCTTTGGTGATAATACCACCTTCCCAAGTTGTTTTCAAACCACGATAGATATCTCTGGACGTGCATTGGAATGTTTCTGGGGGCTCTTCACTTCTCTATCAATTATACATCTGATTTGTTTGAAGTCCTTGATATCTCCTTTATGCCAACTGCTGAGCAGCAGCTGCAGCAGATGACACTTAGCTTTACTTCTGATTTAAGCCTAATTGTGGTGGAAGTGAAGAAGAAGCATTGGAGGGATGAAGTCCTGTCGCAGCGATAGTCGATCTTTTATGATATGAAACACATTGTTGAACAACGAACACCATCGACATACATCCGAAACTCCGAAAGACCATATCTCGAATATCAGAATCGGCTATGCTGATATTATTTGCTGAATCTCATGTCAAGAACTTGGGTTGCTTTTTTATCCGAATATGAACATGGATCTCTACGTCTTGATGACATGTAAGGCAACTTTCTTTCACCAACACCATGTAGACAAGATACGTCGAATTCGCAAGTATCTTGACCAGAGATCATAAGCCACCCTTACCCACGCTTTCATTATAATCATTACCAGCAGCCTAAATTTATGTATTTGTCTGCATGGTGTATTTGTCTGTATTCGTCTGCCATGGTGTCAATGCTAACCACATCGAAAACTACACTGAATAAAAAAAAAAAAGCAGGTGCCAGACAAGCCAAATGATCACCTGAAGTCTGTCATAGTGAACTGGCAGTCCATCAAGGATTCACTATATTATTCTTCTGAAGCATTCATGGTCTCGTTCCTCCCTTCTTATTATTATGAACTTATAACCATCAGCCAACAACTTCCGGTACTTTTCCGCTCTTCACAAGGCATCATGGTGAACCGTCCAACTCCCAAGATGTTTCACACACTTGGTTACAGATCGTTCTCTTTGGAAGCAACTACCCACATTTCCCCGAAACCAGATTTTTTTGTCAAAGCTTCAAACAACAAAACGTATATATTCTTATTCAGTTTATATCATTGTATGGCGCACTAGAACATCTATATGGAAAATGCGTTAGGCCAATTCAAAGACATTGTTATTATTGTTATTACGATTGTTTATCATCATTATTATTATCATAATTTGTATTATTATCATCGTTGTATTTTTGTGAAGACCCCTATACTTCCAAACATAATGTTTCATACATGCTTATGAGGTCACATTAGTCCTACAGCGGTAAATTACCAATTGTAATTATTCCACTGTCCTTAAAAATATTTTTCAAAAGCGAACCAGGTTTTCAGTTACAATAATTAAACTGTGTTACGCTAAAAGAAAAAGAAGAAGAAAAAAACCCAGCCATTATTCTAGACCTTCGAATATATTATTATTGTACTTAATACTTTCAGCACAAGTAAAGCTGATGTTGATGAATTAAAATAAAGGCACATCAAGATTTACTTGGCAGGTAAGATTAAGTTTTAGGTTGCAAAATCTAAACTCATATATCAATTGTTTTATACACGTTAGAGATTGAAAATCAATGAGCTGTATTTTATAGTGGAGGATAAGAATAGTCTTAATATCTTACCGTTCCATTGGTCTTCGGTTTGTGTTGATCAATAACAAAGACTAACAGTTCTTGTATCTCGTACTCGAGCGAGAATGATTTCACCCAATAACGATCGTTTCCTCCACCACCTTGTATGATGAGACCTGTTACTTCATAATCTCCTTCAAATGAGATCTGTTGGAGTTAAAAGAGAGAGAGGA
This sequence comes from Heliocidaris tuberculata, assembly GCA_025618425.1. Taxonomy (NCBI): domain Eukaryota; kingdom Metazoa; phylum Echinodermata; class Echinoidea; order Camarodonta; family Echinometridae; genus Heliocidaris; species Heliocidaris tuberculata. The sequence goes on from CM046834.1 coordinate 3,426,497, forward strand.
GAAAAAAAAAATCTTTTCTTGAGTCTAGTCTATTCATTAGCCATCTGAAATGCAGTACAAAATTAGGAATGTGTAATTTCATATTTCAATAAACAAAGGGAAATTAAGGAGTACTAAGACATTCCAGAAGACTTTCCGAAATAATTATTTCTCTAAAATTCTGTTGATGAATTGTCGTTACTGATTGATGTTGACATAAAATAACAATGGATGAAGTAACAATCAAAAACATACGAGGATAATGAATTAAAATGCATTGATATGGGTTTTTAAATGAATTGCACCATCATTTGCGGAAGCAGCTAAGGATATTAAAGACGGGTACACTTAATAGTAACCCTGGGCCCTGTTTCATAAACTTGTCATCAATGACAAGTTGCAATAACTGTTATAAGCTTCTGAAATCCTTCCATCTGATTGGCTGAGAGCATATCTGTCGGTAAAAATCACCGACAAGATACTTGATGAAACGCCCCCCTGGCTTACATCAATGAATGGATCCGTATCGGAAGAGCGAGGTATCCACGAAGAAGGACCATACAACCTTGCATGATAGGAAGCATGAAATGTATCAATCCTACTGCTAGCTGTGATCTGCTGGTCTGTAATCCATTTTGCTTCCATTCCCAACGGAAAGAGACATCGATCTAGTTTAATATAAATTTAATTTGTAATTCAATAATGAAATACAACATGAGAAATCTGATTACTCTTGTAAAGTGATCCATATCAAAACAGTAACCATCAAATCTTAATCAATCGAATAGGCAAGAGTGATAAAAGTACAGCATTAATGATTAAATGTTCTATCAACATAAACATATACAAAATTGCCACAACAGTAAGACCGATTTGTCATTCTTTGTATTTCCATAAACAATAGCAATGACAATACGGTCTACTACTACATCATTCCTAATAGTTCTTATTGTATTTCGTTTGCATTTTTACTTGTCCTAAATGATTAGTGTTGCAGCACAGATTGTCGCCGCTTACACAGAATGTAGTCGCTTACACAGATTGTCGCCGTTTACACAGATTGTCGTCGCTTACACAGATTGTCGTCGCTTACACAGATTGTCGTCGGCGTCAATCTGTGCTGCTTGTGCTGTATCTTATTTTTCTCCCAGCTGGCGGCATTAAATGCAGGGAAATCAAAACCTAACTGCATAGATTGTCGCCAATTAATGTGTTCCGAAGCAGATAATGACGATGACAGAGATGACACTGATGATCATGATTATAATAGTGATGATGCTGATTATGATGATTTGTTGGTGATTCATATAGTACATCATTCATTAAAGTATACTCTTCTGCCCTTAAACAGTAAGTAAAGGTACTCTTTTACCTCACCAATGGGACAATAGTCATTTCTAATCATTGTAAAAATTTAAGCTACATGAAGGAAGGTTTATGAAGAGGGGTTTTTTCAACTACAAGTGTAGCCAGGTGGGGGGGGGGGCAAAGGGGAGGGGGCTATGTCCCCATCCCAGCAGTTGACCCGAGAGCAAAACAACAAACAAACCCCCGATACATTGAGAGCAGGGTAGTTGATCCGGTTGGGGTGGGGTGGGGCAATTACCCCCCCCCAAAAAAAAAAAAAAAAAAAAAAAAAAAAAAAAAAAGAAAAAAAGAAAAATGGAGGGAAAACATGTCGTCCCCCCATAAGTTTTTTTTTTTTTTTTAAACTTTAGTATGACCTTAGCCCATGCACCAAAATGACTTCTACACCAAGGGGTATCTTATTGATACAAAGAAACAAACTCTGAGGAACAGATCAATTGATGAAATGATCTTACAAAGTGAAAAATCTTACAAAATGAAAAATCTTACAAGTTAGTCCATGGCCTTTACTTTTCAAGCTAAGAACAGAACACGAAAATGATGTTTCAACAAATTATGTTTGAATTGTGTAATGACAAAGATTAAGAATATGCTCTGAACATGGCAAATGGTGACTTGTTCATTGTAGAGCCATTTGCCATTGGCAATTCGCTTTGATGTCTGGCGACAATCTGTGTTGACACCCCTTTGCACAGATTGACGCGGATGATGTAAGCGGCAACAATCTGAGCAGCGTGATTTTAAAAAATGCTGAGCTGCAACATAGTTGCCTTCAGGATTGAAGGACCTAATCTACTTCAGAATTGGATAATCTACGTAAAAGATGTTTATAACCTACCCGCACTGTCAGGACTGTCCTCTGTACAATCTGTAAAGTATAAAGATATTATAAGATGGGAAGCAGTAAATGATAAGGAAGAAAATAATAACATAAGGACAGGAGCAATTGTAAAAGATAAACTATAATAATATATTTTTTTTGCCCGTGATCCCCGGTTTGATGATGTACTGATAATTACTTGAAAGGAATATTTTGCTATTATCTTTATAATTATAAAGAAAATAATTTCAATAACGACAACAACGACAATAATAATAATCAAAATAATAATACTAATACTACTACTATTACTACTACTAATAATAACAAAAGCTGTTTCTTTTATAGCGCCTTACCAGTTACAACGTAACCGACCAAAGAGCTTAAAGCATTATTACCCCGGTCACTGGATCCAATTGCGATTCTGCACATTACAATGCACATTCCCCACTCCTCTGGGGAGCATTCCAACCAGCCGCCTGTTTCCAAGCGCGCACATAATAATCATAATAATAATAATAATAATGATAATAATAATAATTAAAGGAGAGTCAAGTGCATTCAACGAAATAGCTATAGGACAATGCTCCATAGTTAAACTAAACCAGGTTACGCATGGATCTGATATTAAGTTCTACAGGGCTGTAATTCAATTAAATTTAAATTAATATTCATTTTCTTGCATTGATTTTGACAACATTCAACATCTGTTCAAATAGTACAATTCACATGCATATATAGTAGTATCAGTACAATCAAGAACTTGCAAAATTACAAGGAAGAAGGCGCAATCCCAATAAGCAGATGCTTGTAGCGGGTACGCCTGAATACTCAAATACAATATAATTTAATATAGGAAGAAGAAAGGGACAGACAAAGAAAGGGAGAGAAGAGGATAGGGAAACTTAGAGTAGAGAGAAAGGAAGAGGACCGCAACATAGTAATAATCATAATGGAGTTGTATGGCATGCATGGATAATACAGTGGCAAGATACACGGTGAGAATAAGATATCGAAATATTCACAGGAATTCTTATTAAAGTATCTTATTAGAATCACAAACGTTGAACCCACCTGCTATGTAATCTATTTCCAGAGTTGAATTAGGTGTGGTGGAAGTAATCTCTATCCATACGCTGTAATCTCTCACCCTCAGATAATTTGGAGCTTGAGTAGATGGATGGCTAATAAATACAGTCTCAGTCCGGCCATAAATGTAACCTCCATGCACCTTTACTTGGACTTGTCCTGGGTCGAAATCGCTGCCATTGAGGATGAGTATGAACTCTCTTGCCTTTGGTAAGAACAAGTGGTAGAGACAACTCTCAGATTCCTCGCCAATACTATTGAATGAAAGTGAACCCTTCATTCTTGAGTGCCTGTAATCTGAGAAGAAGTTATTTCCTGCCGATGGGGTTGAAGATGGTGATGCACTCGTTTCGTTGCTAGATGGGTCGTCGGATGTTGAACTTTGTGAACTACTCGATGATGAACTCTGCGCACTATCAGATGATGAACTCTGCGCACTATCAGATGATGAACTCTGTGTAGAGGAGTACCATGAAGGCCATGAAGACCACTGACTGGAGTGGGATGTAAAATGACCACCGTAATTTACAGACGTCGACGACGGTATTACTGCCAAGAAGAAAATGAAATTACAATAACAATAATAACAACAACATGAAAATGATAATAATAGTAATAATAATGATGAATGATAATGTTAATCACAGAAACAAAACGCTGAATAATATACTGTGTGTCTCAGGAAAAAAAAAAGAAAAAAAAAAAAAAAACGAAACCGGATTTAATGGCAGAAATTTCTCTCATAATGAATAATTTCCTAGATAAGATATACATGTATGAAAAGCTCTGCTTCTCTGCTTTCAATTGATGCACAACTTTGTATTCATAGTTCACGCCTGATTGAATTAAAACAATGGAAAGTGGTGGTACCAAAGCATAAACTGCAAATTGGAGTAAAATTGTAGGGTAATAAACCTAATTACTTTGAAGAAAAAAAAACACATAAAAATTCACAATTTTCTCTTTTATAATTATGACACCTCAGGCGTAAACAAAATGAATGATGTATGCCATAGAACAAGTCAAATAAAAACATGCCTGATTTCTGCCCAAATGAGTGGATAGTAGAGTAAGAAGCAATTCAGCTTTCCTGACCTAGCAGCTGGCAATGGACTGAATACTTGGGTGAATTTACACAAACATGGGGAATAAAAGGAACATCCGAAATTTTGAACATGTCCTAAACCAAAAATCGACCCCAGCGTATACCTTTGCGAACCCCTACGAACATGACGAACGTGTCACGAGCGAATGGAAACTTACGCGAACATGCACCCAAGTTTCCAAAAACGTCGGGTACACATTGGCTCTAATACAAGGGCTTTAACCTTACAGAAATCGCAAATTGTCCAACATTTCGATCGAATATCGAACATTTTAAGGGAATGGAAGTAGCGAAAGTGATTGACACAAAGTCTTCGATAGACGTTGGGGGTTCGTGCTTTGATCAAGGAGTGGCTGAATTTCGCTCTTCGCATTAGTCAACATTGTTTTCGACCAAGAAAGATGGATCTTTTTTTAGATCTTCTTTTTCGATATTTTTTTACTTTAAAAAATGACTAAAAAATCTTTAGGGGTTCGATGTTCATGGCATTCAGTGCTGCCCATTGTACCTACCTCCGGTCCATGCACATTGATTCTGCGTCTCGATATCCTCATAGAGACAGTGAGCAGGTGGTATAGGAACACAAAACAATGTGTTGCATTTAGTTTCTGTTGTTCTTGCAGTAACAACACATATACTGTTATCTGGACATCCTGCTTCTTCGCACGGATCTGATACAAATGAGACAAATTTAAGTCATGAAAAGCAAACTAAACAAAGGCGCTTATCCTTGACATTATCACCATCAACCATGACATCATTCGGTCAGTATTAGAATGTTTTAGAGTACAATTTTGTTGGGGGGGGGGGATCATTTCAAGAGATGGAACAGCTTAGTAGACCGGAAGGCTATAAGTAAGACGGACAGCTTAACTCTGCCGTTTCTTAATAGTCTCTTTTCAAAGAATGATCACAAATCATTTTCTTTACTTCCCTTGTAATGTTTAACAGTTTGTTCGTACAATCAACAGATTGAAAGGTATGAATTATTCTTATCACCATGCGCGTGCCGAGGGGGGGGGGGGGGGAGTTCTACGTGTTCAAACACCCTCTTTCGGTGTTAAAACATCCCCTTTAGAAATGAAGCATAAGCTTATAATTGACGTCGAATTGCTGATAACCTTTTTTTGCTTGTCAGAGAATTTTTGAGTAAAAAGACACCCCAAAAATGCTTATGGCCGTTTTTTGTTTTTTGTTTTTTTTTGGGGGGGGGGGGGGGGGGGTTGTATATATCTAATCACAATCTGGCTGGCTTTGTAAATCTTAAGATTGGGAAAGTAAAGCCCGCTTCACACGAGGCGCCATTAGGACCGCGTCAGTGACTTGTACGGTCTTTTGCACGTCATAAAAAGGTGATATCGTTTAAAAATTGATTGCAAAATTAACAGTGCAAACAATACTTTTGTTAACCAGGGGCGGCGCCAGGGTATTTTGATAGGAGGGGCAAGTCGACCTAAAGATGACGTCATGTTTTTTCTCCATTAAATAACAGGGGTAATATAGAGTTATATGTTTAAGACCTCTCTTTTTAATACTCCTCTTTCTTCTTTCTTCCCTTTTCTTCCTCCTTTTCTTCTTTTTTCTTCTTTTTTTTTTTCTTTTTTCACTACTTGAAAAATCATAGGGGGGACGGTCGCCCCCTCTGCCCCCCTGTAGCGCCGCCCCTGTTGTTAACTGCCATATGGTTTATACCTTTCACAGACTCGATGAGCGCAGCTAATGACGCAATCGAAATGACGCCTTGTGTGAGCCGTCGCGCTTAAAAGCTGTCACCTACCTCGTGGCTTACAATTCACACCAATCACACGTTCAGCATCATAACAAGTTCTTGCTTCTTCAGAGTCTGGTATTAGATATGAGAAGCATTGCGCGATGGAGTCAAATCTGTCACAAGAGAAGCGCAGTCGTGAGAAATCATGATCTCTGTTCTCAATGTCTATCTCGGTGAGGGTGAATGAGTCGTATCCAAGAGTGTGACATATGGTGTAGGCCAGTTCACTGTCATCAGACTTCATACACAAGGTTTCCCAGGAGTCATTGTGGAACACCTCTACAATACCAGTTGAGGAGTACTCCCCTCCGACAAGACGTATATCTGATTAAAAAAAACAAAAAAACAGACAAGACAATCAACCCCATATCTGACCATTAACAAATGCTTGACCACTAAAAAATAACATTTTTAAAACAGTGGTGTAATGAGCAAAAAAAAAAAAAAAAAAAAAAAGGAAAAAAGAAAAGAGGGGGCCGAGCCAATAAGGACTGAAATAATACCTTAAGCACCTCTTTTTTTCTAAAACTTGTTGATAGAGCTCAAGTTTCTTTCTTTTTTCTTTGAATTTATGGACTGTAATTTTTTTTCTTCAAACAGGGGTCTATGAAATACAAGTCATGTTTACTTAACAGAGTCCTCCACTTATGTTTCCTTTACAATTACAATGTTTACATTAGAAGCAGTTATCGCTTTATCAGTGTAAAGCATAGCCAGGTCCATAGAATTATTATCTGTTATATCTATGTTTCAATATATGTAATTGTTATGTTTCTCTTTCAGCACAGTATTTACAGTATACAGTATTCAAAATATTAGCTCTTTTTCTCATCACCTTACATTACTTGTATTCATTCTGATAATGAATCCATCAAATCTTTATTTTATTTTATTTTATTAAAGACCCTTCCAGTTGATCAATTAAGGCATAACTGTTTTTGTTGCTGATGTTATACTTAGGATATAATATTGTTCTGTTTTTGTCATGTACTATTAATATTAGTATTAATAATAATAATATTATTATTATTATTATTATTATTATTATTATTATCATCATTATTATCATTAAAATTATGATTCTGATTACTGATGTTATGTTCTAACAAATATTGGTGAATATGTCAATGAAGTTCAATTAATAAATACATATACACCACTCGATCAAACACGCAACCCAAAGATCTGTTGAATATTTTGTGTAAATCATCTTTGATCCTTCAATTTTTAAAGGGAAATCCAACCTTAATAGCAAGTTGCTTTGAAAGAAAGAGGAAAAATCAGAGAAGCAGATTGATGAAAGTTTGAACGAAATCGGACAAGCAATAAGAAAGTTATGAATTTTTGAAAGTTGTAATCACTATGCTTATGGGAATTTCAAATTGGCCGAATAGGCAATGTCACTGTGATGTAGCTGTGGACAACTCCCCCATTCGCTCTAACACACAAAATGACTAAAATGTCACTTTTTTTCATAATGCATTACTCAGTAGGATCTTTTCGTTCATGAAGACCTATAACAGTATGCTATCTCCAATATATTTTGAGTACAGCCCAGAGGGTAAAAGCGCCTCGAAGAAAACCGCAAATTAATGATATTTTTGTGTACGACAAATGGGAGAGTTGTCCACAAAAATGTCACAACTGACTCACCAAATTGCCAATTTGAGATTCGCATAGATGTAGTGATCTCATTTTTCAAACATTCATAACTTTCTTAGTCCTTGTCCGATTTCTTTCAAACTTTCACCACCCTGTTTTTCTTATTTTTCTGCTTTCACACAAATCATCTTATTACCAAGGTTGGATTGCCCTTTAAAAAAATCTTTGTTTGATGTTTGGGTTGTATTGGTTTGATTCTCCCTCTGTCTCTAATTCAAAACATTGATTTTTCTTGGTTTGATCAAAAACAAAGTCAACTCACCTGGCAGGCAGGAAGCGCCAGCATGTTCTAGTTGTGTGCAGTCATGCTCTAAGAGTGGTCGATGATCACAGTCCTTGATATCGCTCTCAGTCCCATCACAGACTACATCATCCAGGATGTACGGAAGGGTTTCTGTGCTAGTCATACTCAGTGCAATCAAAGTAAAATCAGCCCTCTGGTAACCAAGCGTTCGGCATACGACCTCTCCTGCTGAAAAATCCCATCCATCATCGCACACAGGATACCAAGAACTTCCACTTCGTACCTCCACGTTTCCTTGCCAGTGATTGGGGGACCCAGCTAAACGAACATCCACTTCTCTCTCACTTGCTGCAAGTAAGAAAATGAGGACGCAGCAAAGTGGATGAAGAAAGTGATTGGCTTAATACAGGGGCGGCGCCAGGGTATTTTGATAGGAGGGGCAAGACGACCTAAAGATGACGTCATATTTTTTCTCCATTAAATAACAGGGGTAATATAGAGTTATATGTTTAAGACCTCTCTTTTTAATACTCCTCTTTCTTCTTTCTTCCCTTTTCTTCCCTTTTCTTCTCCTTTTCTTCCTCCTTTTCTTCTTTTTTTTTTCTTTTTTCACTACTTGAAAAATCATTGGGGGGGGGGCGGTCTCCCCCTCTGCCCCCCCCCCCTGTAGCGCCGCCCCTGGCTTAATAATCTGTAATAATGACCGAGCCATTGTGCAAACTAATGAACTTTTCGGTCATGGCTGCATGCGTTTATTTGCATTAAAAACAGCCTGGCCGGTATCGATAAAACCCAGCAATTGCTTTTTCGAACCCTTTTCTTGCATTCGTATTTGTTCAAAACAAGCAAATACTAGCAAGTAAAAGGTTCCAGATCCACGATAAATCTTCTATTGGCATTATGCCAAGCAAATGCTTCTGAAGACAAGCATTTGCTTAGAAATATTATCCTGAAAAAAACAAGCTTTAACTTTCTCTTCTATTCTATTCAGAAAATAAGTATTTGCTAATGCCTGCGTCATATATCCAACGATCTCCGGCCAAATTTGTAGATCGCCACAAAGTCGCCGGATTTCAAATCCGCCCGGGAGTCGAGGGTATCTTTCGCTTTTAATCTACGCTGTCACATATTGGACGGGGCTCGGGTGGAGCCCTTTGAACACTAGTCATGCTAGTGATCAGAAGTCTGCGCCCGCCCTGGTCAGTAACAAACGGGAGTCCGGCGAAGTAGAGATCCATGGGCGAAGCCCGCTCGACATAAGGGCGGACGCCGTCCGACTTTTGGTCGATGATCATTAGTTCTGTCGGTGCCCTCCCAACACCCGGGCGATGCCCGGTCGAGTTCCGCCCGATGTCCTGTCTAGCGTCCTCCAACTCTTCCGCGCCTCGAAAATATCGTATGTTTGGAGCCAGAAGGGCGTTAATTCTATGTTAAAGTATATAAGTATACCCAAGGGGTAAAATTCCTGAGTTGACAGGAGGAGCCCGACAGGGGCCCGTAAAAGCCGCCCGACGCCGATCCGACACCAGCACAGAGCGCACTCGAAGCACGCCCGATTTTGTAGAAGTCGGGCGGAATATACGGAAGGGGTCGTTCGAGTATCGTTGGGAGTCCGTGCGGCGGCCGCACAGCTCTACCGACCTCCGTCCGAATTTTAAAGCAAAAAAATGGTCTAAAAGCGTCGGATTGCCACCCGAATATCGATCGAATGTCGATCGCCATTGGAAAATCGCTGCCTTGGGAGCAGGTTGCGGTGCCCTGCGGACCTCAATGATCGAGCAGACACCCGCCGCATTCCGGCCTTATGCCTGGCGAAAATGTCATTTTGAGCTCGCAGACAATTCGGGCCGGCTCCGTTTTGGATATGTGACGCCCCTTCACAAGAACAAGCCTTAGCTTGTAAGAAAAAGCAAAGGCTTACTTTTGGAGAACAAAGGCTTTTTCGGACAAGCAGATGTTAGCTTTAAAATAAGTTTAAGTTGATTTTTAACTTGATTTTGTCAAACGCCTCCATTGGTAGCTTACGAAATGGCTAATCTTTTTCAATAAGTAAATGCGTAATACGCATTTACTTTATTATCGAAAAAGATTAGCCATTTCTTTGCATATTCTATTGCTTTCATAATTTCGTTGTTGAGACTAGGTGGCTGACACTCTTTTGCATGTTACTACATTTTTAAAAGTAGAGTAATACCCATTCAATAGCAGTTGAATAATGGTATTATCGAGATCACTCTCTACACAAATATTTTTAAAGTGTCTCAGAATAATGTATAAGAAAGAAAATCTGTATGCGGGTGAGTTACCGTACACTTTGATGAGTATGGAATTACTAAGCGATTTACGTCATTTACAAGGTTTAGAAAAACAAATACGAATCAATTTTTGAAATTGTCATGTAATTTCAAATATCTTTGCTTCTTATTGAGTACATTATTATTCGTACAGGCTGAAATAGTTTTTACTGTTATTTTTTTTCAAGTTTTTATTTAACACTGGGCAATTGATTCTCGTCTATGATAATAATAATAATGTGATTCTCAATAAAGGAGGTTAAAAGGGCACTCAGATGGAGCTCGTTAGAGTAATCAAGCTCCTCTCCAATACTTTCAGGAGCAGCCATTTCTGAATTTTAACCGTCACGATCAAGATTACACCCAGAATGAAATTTGCTTTCAGAGTGTCCCGTTCATTCTTATTTGTGCCTTTTGTAAACTTTTTCTAAACATTACAACAATGACCATGCAAAAGCGGACATGCTGGCTTTGCCTGACATAGAAATAATTTTGTTAATGTATGAAAGGTTGCTTGGTAGCATTGTGTAACATCAATGCTTCAGTGCTCTTGCCACTGCTTGTGCACCTGCAAGGTGCTCTGGTCCATCTGAGCATGCTTCGGCGCACATCTCTATATCCGAACTAATTGTTTGAACCATAATAGTCTGGGAGCCTGTCCCGAAATAGTCACCCCATTTTACATATGAGATTTGACCCCTTAAAGTTACTTAGACTATCCATGTCATTCACAAAAAGCTTGTCAGCTCGAACGAAGCCGCCGGGTTTGGCCCCCAGAGCCCCCCAAAAGAGACCCAAAGTCGGGTCGATTTCAATCCATCTAACATATGCGCCAAACTTTGTCAGAATTAAGGTGTATGACTATACATTACCAAAGCACCAAAACTGACAAAATTTTCCGTCGGGATGGGTTGTCAGACCACCCCTAAAAATTGGGGCAAATTTTTCCCCTTAAGGTCCATGGACCAAATTTTGTCAGAATGATCACTTCAACAATAATTTATTCAATTGTGAAAATTGTATTGCTTTCTCAAAAGTAGTCAAATGATACTGTCAGGATCATGTAAACACACCCATTGTCCATCTGCACCGGTTTGACAAGAGCTTGTTAAGTATCTGGGCTATGTGGCTGGCATGCTGAAATCTACCATTCATGTGTTAATTACACAAATACCTTGCAAGCTTTCTATTATGCCTTGCCAAACAGGCGCAGATGGACAATGGGTGTGTTTACATAATCCTGACAATATCATTTGACTACTTTTGAGAAAGCAGTACAAATTTCACAATTCAATAAATTATTATTGACAAGATCATATGACACTAAATTGCACCCCAAGAAAGTTACAATGCTCAAAATTGTACTATGTAAATTTTAGCTGAATTGAATGAGACACTTTGGGTGTAATGCCTAAAAATTGTTTTTCTCTACATCCAGAGCATTTTGGTCAGCAAAGCAGGGTTTAGGGGCACTCTGGTGTTTTTTTTCAGGGGCGTGTTACACCCTTTTCCCGATGGAAATTTTTGTAAGTTTTTATATTTTTGTAAAGTACACCCATAACTCTTCTTTCTGACAAAATTTGGTCAATGGGCCTTAAGGAGAGAAATTTGCCCGAATTTTTAGGGGCGGTCTGACAACCCATCCCGACTGAAAATGTTGTCAGTTATGGTATTTTAGTAATGTATAGTCATAAACCTTCCTTCTGACAAAGTTTGGCGCATATGTTAGATGGGTTGAAATCGACCCGACTTTGGGGCCCCTTTTGCTAACATAGCGATTCGTTCTTGTTTCTTCTGGGCCCCGTTGCATAAAACTTACCATTAATGGTAACTCTGCTATCAATAGTAACTACCATGGTAACATCACTCAACAGCCAATAAAATCAAGGTTTCCATGGGAGTTACCACTGATGGCAAAGTTACCGTTAATGGTAAGTTTTATGCAACGGGGGCCCTGGGGAGCATTTCATCAAGCGTTTTGTCAGTGATTTTTACCGACAAATTTGCTCTCAGCCAATCAGATGCAAGGATTTCAGTAGCTTATAAAAATCACTGACAAAACACTTGATGAAATGCTCCCCAGATATAGTAGCGGCTATTAGAAAATTACTTTAAACGGAACACGACCCCAGCACGACTCACTGCGCAGCTATAGGCAGTGACACGCTCTCCAAAAAAGAGGTTCGTATGATTGCGTATGCCTGCGCTAAGCCACATGCTGTCGCTCGCTGTTGCTTACCGGTTGCCACTCGTATCCGCTCGTAGGCGATTTGACCTGCGATTGCTTGCGATAGTTTAGAAAATTGTCTAACTAGCGAGCGACTAGCGCAGGCCTATGCGCTAGTCTGCGTATTGAGTACGCAGCGAGCACGTTTCATTGCGCTTTATTGGGTATGACTGCCTATGTCTGCGTTCGGGCAATACGCAAGCCAAATACGCAAAGGTGTAACCCCTGCATTAATCTACTAGCCTGTTGACATAATTCTCCGTATCGCATATAGCTCTCCGAATCCGAACGCATGCGGCGCTCTAATTTTTGGGCATGTGATTGCTGGCAACTGAGCTTCCGGGTCCGGCCGGAGCGTCATTGACAATGTGTTAGAAGACGTGGTCAGCCTAGCAAATACTCCCTTTTGTTCCTAATCTAGCAAATAATCGTGTTTTTATACAGTTGATATTTAAATAGGATTCTTCTGTGAAGCCACCAAATGTGGGATGTTGAGCCGAAGATGCAAAACGTGTTTTCAGCAGAACATTCACGCACGAAAAAAGCAAGGAAATATCAGTGTATGCTCACTATAGCTATAGACTGGAACCGGAAATATATGTGCCAACATCGTTGTCCCCGATATCGGTATCGGGAGCTGATATCGGCTGATATCGGCTATATGCGATAGGGAGAATTAACTTACGTGGAATGCAAGTAACTATAACATGTATATAGCAGACACTGGGATCGCCTTGAAATGTGCAGTCTTTGAATATGCCTTCTGTCAACCCCGTGCAATTTAAGTTGTTTATGTGAATATTAGTTGAGGAATCTGGGAAATGAGCATAGTTGTGAGCCTCCAAAGTATCGTTGTAACCAAGCATCCTGCAAACAACGTGAGCATCTGAAATATCCCAGTAGTCATCGCAGATTGTATTCCACGTTCCATCGTAGAATATCTCAACACGCCCTTCCCAGAAATTAGTGCCATCTTCTAGTCGGATAGTGGAGTTTCCTGGAATAGGTGGCTCAGTCGTATCTAGGCGAAAGCAAATGGAAATATTCTTTATATTCACTTATAGTTTTACAGAACATACATTATAGGCATCTTAAGTGCTGATTTGGGGAAAATGATTGTTGAATTCTTATTTTTAAAAATATTCTAAACTGCAATTGGGATATTTATTCTTACTCGTTATATAGAAATGATATTGGAGATGATTTTCTGGTTATCGAATTGTATATCACTGACGAGTTATTGATCAATAACATAATTCATGATATTATTTACTTCAGCAATTAATTGATAAATGGAGTTTAAGTAAAAATCAACAATGTGGAAAGTAATAAGGTATGTTAGTAAAATGTTTGCTAAGTCGTTAAAAACGCCTAGTTATGTCCCTTGTATGGATTGTGCTTCTGTATGGGACAGAAATATTGACACTTGAGGGAAAGACGCTCAACGACCAGAGGCCACTGAAATGTGGTGCTGGCGTAAATTGTTAGGTGTACTAGAGCTGAAAACAATCAAAGGAAGACAGAGGAATTGGTCAGGATACGTAATGCGATAGGACTGCACTGGTCGTGTAAACAGAAAATAAGACACATGGGAGATCTTGCAAAGCTTTCCTGGACGATCTTATCACAAATTGTGGGAGAATGGAATATGGAAAAGTGAAGCAGTTGGCTCAAGATGGAAACGCTGGAAGAAACGGTAGTGCAAGAAGACTGTAGGGTCATCTTTTGATCAGTCTTTGGACAGATTACAAAATTGATATCATTGTATTTTGTGTTTTGGATTATTAAAGTGGGCGGATGGAAGTCATTTCTTATTAAAGGAGAATGAAACCCCGGGGTAATATCCATTTTAATGAAAAGAGAGGATAGAGAGAAGCAATTAAAAAAAAGTTCCATCAAAATCGGTTATGAAATGAAAAAGTTAGGAAAGTTTGAAAAGTCTATATTTACTTTCTATGGCGATTCTCAAATTGGCAATGTTCAGTAGTACAACTCTCAATATGTTTTGTACACAAAATTTGATATTTTCTCCATTATCTCTAAAGATGCTCCTTGTTTTTTTGTGAACTCAACATATGTTGTGTCAAATACATTTTCCCATGATATATCTTGAGCTAAGAAGGAGACTAGGCGGGTGGCCGTAAATATAATTATGAAGGAGCATCATGATGTTCTTATCTAATCAAACAAATACCATCATGAAAAATAACGAAGAAGTGAAGATAATTAGTAAAGCCTACCTGAACCTGGATCGCATGTGACACCAGCATCTTCATAACGTCTACAGTTATGTTTAAACAATGGGAGATGTACGCAATCGAAGATGTCTTCCTCATCACCATCACACTCAACATCATCCAAGATGATGCGCTTAGATTCCTCGCTCGTTGTCATCAGTACATCGGAGAATCCCATTGAACGACAGGCAGATCTAAAGATATCTTCATTCAGGTGCTCATAGCACAACGGTTTCCATATTCCATCTACTCGTATGTCAAGTGTCCCCTCCCAAAAGTTATCGCCATCTCTTAAGCGGACATCAGGTGAGAGCGGAGTTGGGATTATGGGCTCCTCAGCAAGTAGCATTGAGTCTCCTAGAGGTAGTGACCCTTTACGGAATGGTAATTCCAAATCATCAGAGAAAGAGGAAAAGATTGAAAAAATATGTTTAGATTTTAAGTGATTGATAAATTCATTCGGGGAAATCAAACAATTCATTACTTTCGTGATCTGTTTAAAGGGATTCGGTAACTTTGTGGAGGATTGATTTAATAAATTGTTGAATTTTGATTATCTGTCTTGTATAATGATGTTCAGAAGGATAAATAAATAGCCAGGCATAGAAAGGTTTTCACATATATAATGCTATTATTAAGATATATATGACTGAATACTCCCATTTACGAAAGCATATGGCCATACGCTTTAGTCTAACACTGAATCTGTGGGGGAAAATGAGTCTGGCATTTCCGGTCACTTGCATGTGGCATTTCCGGTCACTTGCATGTGCTTACTTTTGTGAAGCACATGATGATTATGAAGTGCTTTTTTTCCTGGGCTTCATTTTTACACCATATTACAAACACTGATAGCATGTAAGGCCAGGCAGCTCGGATTTTATCAAGCCTCTACAAAGTTATCAAATCACTTTAAGGTAAGACTTTCATTCTTCATGTCTGTTTCGTTTGAGTCATATGGTATCTCGTTTTAATTGCTATGGATACATAAGGGAAGACAGAAAAGTGTCAGTCCTGTGGGCTTTCGTATAGGACCAGTGGGAAATTATCACCATGAAACAGGCTTGGTGTAATTATGCTCTTGATACAAATGACATCTAAAGATAAAGACCGCATCGTCGGTCTTGTGGGTTGTCGGTCTCGCAGGCCGTCAATCTCATGAACCTTCCATAGAGTTGTGAGAAGACCAGCAAGACCAATTTTGACTAATTACCAAATAAAAACAAATAACAACAACAACAACAGCCAACATTATCGGTCCCGTAGGCTTTTGTATGACTAAATGGATGTCCCCCTCATTTTAAGGAGAATGTAAATCAAATAATGAAATATATGGGATAAGATAATTATGTACATCGTTAAGTTGCAAAGGATGCTGGTGATGTGATTCAATTTTGATAGAAACTGAGTAGAACCTATTTTGAAAAACTGGTAAAATTCAATGGAAACAATTGGGTAATTTGAAGTCCTGAAACCATTATATTTATCAAAAAGATTACACAATGCTGGACGTCACAAACATTGAAAGAATTTCACACAGATGTTAGAAATTCAGACTTATCCCATCATTAGACAAATGAGTGAATATAATCACAATATTTAAAATACTTACTTTCTCTAGGTACATAAATATTATATACGTTGTTCTGTTTTTGATCAGCTGCAATCCTACAGATATTATTGCTAGTATGATTTTTTTCTACGTCATAAAGAGACAAGAAAAGTCAGCAACAGTTCCCGTGTTTTCTACCAATAATCATCACTTCCTTTCATCATGATAATGATGATGATTATATTTATTGTTATGATCAATGACGCCTGTCATGATGTTAACTTACCATATTACAAATATGTCGATGACTTAACGATTGTAGAAAGCCGAAAAGTAACATCTCAGTCTAAGCTACAAAATGCGATCACTGATCTATACCAAAGGTCCGTTAAAAATAATATGACATTGAATCCGTCCAAATGTTTCTCTATGGCTATAACGTTTATAAAAAAATAGGGTCGAACAAAATCCAAATTCCATTGGCGACAAAGAATTAATTAATGTTCATCAAGCCAAAGTCCTGGGAATAATTTTACAATCAAACCTAAAGTGGGATAGTCATGTATCCGATCTCATAAAAAGGCGTAATACTAAGTTGTTTATGCTCCGTTGCCTTGAGAAGTATGGAATGCCTCTAGATGACCTTTTACTGATATATAAAGGATACATTCACCCGATCTTAGATTATGGGGTACCGGTTTACAATATAATTTAACAAAACTCATGTATCTCCTTTAGAACGTATTCAGAAACGAGCTTGCAAAATCATTTTAGGATGTCATTATGAAAGTTATGAAGCATCATTGGAAACGTGCAATTTACGTTCATTAGAAGCAAGACGTGAGTAATTATACATAGACTCTTGCCAAACACTAACATAAATATATATTTATATTTGAATTTGATCAATGAATTTTTATGAAATGTCTATTTGCTTGACTTTTGATATGTGTCACATTTTGTGTTATTTGAATCTTAATTATAAATGTAGAGTATCTTTGTGAAATGGATCGCAATTCGGCCGTTGGCTGCGATGATCTTTTAATAAACCATTTCTATTCTATTCTATTAGCATCATTATTATCATTATTATTATCATCATCATCGCTATAATAACTCATCATTATGACAATAATAGATACTCGAATTATCGTAATTGTTTTCATTGCACTCATATTAAAAAAAAAAAACCCACCTAATTATTGCTATATTCAGGTTAATTGAAAATAAGAAATGGTTGCTATGTTTAAGTAGATTCTAGGTCTTAAGCCCACCGCACACTATACTGTCGGTCTGTGATCTGGTTTTGGAAGAAAGTGTAATAGCATTTGATATAAACATTTAAACACATAAAATATTTTTGATTGATGTTCTGAATAGTCATATGGAAAGTAAAATCGAAAATACGGACTATTGCGAACTTTCTAGTCGGAGCTAGAAAGGCCAAATCGGCTCCTAGTCGTAGTGATGTCAGAGCAGTCCTACGATTGTCTACGATTTGAAACTAATTTGGTCTTTATTCCAGGTAAAAATTTTGACAACGCACCAAAACTCAATTATTGTTTAGAACCTGTATCAAGAAGATTTTATTTGATAAAATGCCCATATTTAATGCTATTGCGATTTATTTCCAAAATCGGATTACAGTCAAGTGTGTTGGGGCTTTATATGCACTTTCATCTGCAGAGGTAGCGTTGGGCTATGATCAAATGTAAAATGATAGATAAGATTGACATGGGCGTTAAGGCATTAAAATTAATCAAACACGCGGAGTACCTTCGACCGACGTCAGTGTTTTATTGGTAAGAGCCTGTCACCCTTTTTCTGTAATTGGCGCGGGAATAACCTCGACTTTTTAGTCAGGAAATATTCTCGTAATAACACCCTTGACAACATTTTTGTTTGTTTTTGTTTTTGTTTTTGTTTTGCTGCAAATTAAGCACAGCAAGTTTGCTTTGTAGGGGCGTCTTCACACGAGTTCTGATTCCCTGAAAAAGCTTGGGATATCACATAATGTTTAGGCTTTGCATGCCTTGATGGGGATTTTTTCCATTTCGACGGCTTTAGGGGCAAGATTTTGTTGAGAAAACAATTTCGTGACCCATGCGTCGTGCAAAGTCTGAAATAAAGATTTTGCGAAAAAGGCTGCAATGTTCTCAGTTACATTATAATAACAGAATAATATAATATATTCTAATAAAAGAATAATAGGTAACATTATAATAAAAGAATACTTTTGAATGAATGGGCATATTTTTGAGAATGTAAGAGAAATCAAATATCTGTGGATTGTAGTATGCGATAATGGTTTGTTTAAGCAAGCTACAAAACATTTAGCCGATGAAGGAAGAAAAGTCCTTTTTGAATAATACAAATCGTTCGGCAATTATACTCCTAACATCAAAATTGCTACACGCTGCTTTGATAGTACGATCAAACCCATTTTATTTTACGGATCGAAAATATAGGGTAGTGCAATGGTTTGTAGCATGCTCTTTTCAGAACAAGCCAACAAAACAGAACAAAAATTAATATCAAACCGAATTTCGAAAAAAATCCATCTTCACTGAATGGTGTAAACATAGGCTTGGTAAAAATCGCAAAATAGTAATATCGGCGTTATTGCTGAACTTGTAAGATATCCTCTTATCATTGAGGTTTTAACTAACACTTATAAGTACTGGATAAGAATGCGTAATATTGATCATGTGACCAGGCACCACAAAACCACCAAAAAGTCGCACTGTGTGATTTTCAGTTAGAGCTCAATAAAGGCGTTTTTGGTTGGTATGGTAGAATTTTAGTTTTGGGTATTTCCTGAAAGAGTATTATTTTTCTAAGTAATCTAAAATTTGGAGGCACCAAACAATCTAAAAGTGATATTTTTAACAGTTTTTTTTTAAAACCTAGGCTCGCCTTCTCTGGATTTTGTTATACATGTATATTAAATAGCCGAATAAAACTTGACCTTTTACATGATAAAAAACAATGGAGAGGGTAACAAAGTGCGGACATATCGATTATTCAAAACTTCCCTCAAAGAAGAAAAATATCTAAAAATTCTTACTGACAGAAACATAAGACAAACATCTGCAAACTTCGCATAAGCTGACATATCCTACCAATTGAAAAAGGAAGATATCATCGCCCTCACAAAATACCAGCGAATATATATTTTTGTGAAGCATGTAGTATGCAGACGATAGGAGACCATTATGCCATGCAATGTGAGAAGTTTAGAATAAGAAGAGAACCTTAAAGCACTCAATGATAACTTTGAAAACATAAACAGTTTGGAGAGATTCATATTTATAATGCCACTCAAATATATGTGGCGTCATGTCCGCTACGGTTACAAAGAGTCCATTTTCTTTTCAACTATTCAGTGATATACTGTGAAATTTGATGTGTATGTCCCTGATAGTCAAATGTGTCTAATTCAGTTGCTAAAATATGTTTTAGGACTCTTGGTTTTGATTAAAACTGTCTCAAATAACCAGAAAAATGGTCTGACCAGTGGCGGATCGGGGGGGGGGGGGGCGGGGGGCCGGGCCCCCTCCCCTGGGACCAAACAGGGGCCCCCCAAAATGCTGAGGACTTTTTTTTTTGTTGTTGCTTGTCAGAGATTTTTTGAGTTAAAAAAGGGCCCAAAAATGCTGAGGACCCTTTCTTTTTTTTTTGCTTGTCAGAAAATTTTGTGAATAATGAGCCCCCTCCCCCAAGAAATCCTGGATCCGCCTATGGGTCTGACTGTCTTTCCGTTATGCTGGAACTACCCAGATGCAGAAAAACTGAGAAGAACGTTAGACATTGGATGATACGTTCATTTGAATTAAAGCTATTTAGATTGCATATATCATTCATAAAACTGGCTGTGTTAATTTATACTGTAGCATTGCTAACTCTCAGAGTGCAAGGAATGAATTGAGAGAAAAAAATAAGTGTCTAGCCCCTGCCGATATAATTAATTCTTTTGTATGTGGCAAAGCAGTATTGGTTATAACAATGTTGTGTCCTGCCTCTGTAGGTGTAAACTTTAGAATAATTTTATTCACTCTGATTAAAATTATTTTAAAAATGAACAGCATTGATGGCTCTCCGGGAAACAGACGAAAGAAATGAATTGTACTCAGCTACCACATGTCCTTGACAATAAAATTAATCATATAATAATTGCAAAGATTGGAAATGAAAATATCTCCATCAATACGATAGCCTTAGTGGTCACTGGCGTATCTAAATGGAAGGGTGGGGGAAGAATGGCAACAAACCCCTTCCCTTGAGAAATTTTCAACCAATTAAAAATATACATATTCGTCAGTAGGGATTTTAAACACAGCAGAAGCTGTGAAGAAAAACGAAATGTCTTCTACAATCTTCTAAAATTGTGTTATGAGTAGTCAGTAGGTCAAAGTTTTACTCCGAATTGATATTGCAAAATAGGAGAATTTAAAATCCCTGTTTTTATTTTCTCAGAACCTAGTTCTGAAATGTAGCATGTTCTGCCTTTCGTACAAGAGAGAGCGAGGGGAGAGAGAGAGAGAGAAAGAGAGAGAAGGAGAGAGAGAGAAAAAAGGAGAGAGAGAGAGAGAGAACAAAAATTATTGTTGCAAATTTGAAGAACAAAATGTGATCAGTTTAGCCCTGTCCTGAAAGGGTTAAGACCGTATATATGATGTAAAAATAGGAGCACTTTAAAAGTCTCTTTTGTCATGCGAGAACCTTGATTCTATACAAAAACCTTATCGTTGTATGTTCCCGGTCAGCATGGCTTTTCCTGCTAAACTTATGACTAGATATTTTCAGCTTATATGAGATCTCATTCCGTGGCAATTGAAGCCCCGTAATCATAAAGAGTTTTTATTACGACATTATCGGAAAGTATGAAGTTCGGTAATTAGCAAAATGGGTTGACGGTTGATAAAAAGCTTTTGACTCTTTCAGATGATTAATCGGATAATCAAAACCTGCATGGGCAAAATCTATATTCGCAACCGATTTAACCCTACTCCATTACCCTAATGGTTTGCCCATCTGAGCGTTAGTCAATAACAGTGATGATTATCATTTTGTTCACTCGGATGTGCAGTGAGCTGAACCTAAAGTATGGCATCAAAGTATTAAACATGGACAACATGACGCCCTTTGTTTACTGAAGTTTCGCATTCAAGAATTGAGAGAGGCTACGAAATAGATGTTAGCAGTAATAATTACTTTTCCCCTTTTGCATGTAGATGATGCTTATAGCAATAATGATGATAACAATAATCATATAGATATTATGACATCAGGGGCCCGTTGCACAAAACTTGCGTTTAATCGCAACTCCTATAAATCAAACGCAAGTCCTTAATGCGCAATTCTGATTGGCTGAAAATAAAGTTGCGTTTCATTTTCCTGAGTTGCGTTCAAACGCAAGTTTTGTGCAACGGGCCCCAGTATTCATAAATGACATTTATGATTTTAGACATCATGATAAATTGCTAAAAGTATTTTGTATCATCTCCATCATCTAATAAGATTATTAAGCTCATACTAACCCTCTATCGAAGGAAAATGAGCATAATGACAGAACTAATGTGTTCTTCTAGTTCCATTACTTTAAAAACTAAAGTGTTAAATCACCATTTATAAAGGCCGAGAAGTGACCACTTTTTCAAAATGGCAGATCAACACCTTTCACAATGCTGGATTAAGCCTTTATAGTGTTGCATCCAGCATGTTAAAAGTGTTAATCTACCGTTTTGATAAGGTCACTCCTCGGCCCTTTTAAATGGTGATTTAACATATTAGCGTTTAGAGTAATGCATCAACGTATATTATTAATGCAGTTTACTAAACACACACTCTTAAAATGTTGGGTAAATTTAGTTCGGTAACTGCTGGATGGTTAAAAATATTCCCAATTCTGGGCTATTATTAACCAACTGGACATTCGAGTGGTTTAACCAATATTGGTCAATAATTTTTAACTAACATTGGGCATATATTTACCAACAGTATTTGGTTAGTATGGGTTGGGTACTTGTTGCCCTGTAGTTGTGTAATTTTGTCACATTCCCTTTGCCAGTTGGGTAAATTTTGTTGGGTAATTGATGGTTGGTAAAAAATTCGCGTAGAAATTTACCAACAGCTATTTGGTAAAGGTACATCAGGGTTGGGAAATTCTTACCCTGATGTTGTATAATTTTGTCACATTCCCTTAGCGTTGTTGGGTAAATTTTGTTGAGCAACACTAATGCTTTTTTAGAAATTCGCTGAACAGTGTGTGTGTGGGCGTGTGTGTGCGCGCGTGTGTGTGTTTGTGTGTGTGAAGGGGATGGGGATTTTACCCAACAAGGGGAAAATTAGTTACATGTTGGAAAACATTAATGGGTAATGAATTGTTGGTTGTGATGTGCCCAATCAAAGATAAATATATTTCCACTACTTATTTATTTCATCATGTTATAACCAAATTGGTCAAATAAAATTCATTACAAACTAAAAGACATGCACTCTAAGAAATACTGGGTAAACTATGCTGGGTAAATTGAAATTGGGTAAATGTTGGGCAAATTTTTCCAAACTGTTTGCTACTGAACTCGCTTTTGCCTAACGTGTCATAAATATTTTTTACCCGATATTGGGGAAAACCTTATATGAATGTTCATGAATTTTTAGTAGCGTATGGTTTGGGGTGGCCCGATTTACTAACTGTCAACAATTGCATAAAAAAATATAAGGGGTATATAAGAGCTTGCACTAGACTATATCAACCGTATAGAATAGGACTAAGATAGGATAGGTTACGATATGTGATAGGTTAAGATATAGGATAGATTAAGATATAGGATAGTTTAAGATAAAGGATTAGGTAGCTTAAAGTAGGATAAGTTAAGATTGATTAGGTTAATACCCAGACAGACATAAGAAAAACATGTCATTTTTCTTTTACTTAGGTTGGAGGAAAAAGGAAACAATTTGGCAACTGAATTTGCCCAACCACATAATATTTATTACCCAACAGCTGGATAAATAGAGGGTTGGGCAATCCTATTGGGTAAGATTGGGTGGGCAAATAATTACCCAATTGAGAATATAACCAACAGTTGGGCAGTTGTAGAGTTGGGTAACTGATGGGCAATTTAATTTGCCCTACAAATGGATTGCCCAACATTAGTTGGGCAAATTTTAACCAATAGTTGTGTGGACAGTATGTTGCCCAGTATTTTTTTGCCGAATTCTTTAAAACCCCGGTAATTTAGAATTAACGTCAGAAATTGTCGCAAAATAATTAATACAATTTATCGAGGGCATCGCTAGAATGCAAAGTGTTTAAACACCAAAAATACATAATTGTCTTATTCTGGTGTTTACACTTACAGACCCTTCCTCGCTCGGTCGTGACAAGAAATCCCTGCCTCTGAAGCATTGCCATTAGGGAAGAAATCTTTTGAGGAAACGCCCATTGTCTAGGGACATTGAAAGGTAATCAGGTGAGTTTTTTTTTTTTTTTTTTGTCTCCAAATCAGTGATTTTCCAAAGTAAGGGGGACGGTGGTTATTTTTTATTATATTAGTTTGATACTGAGTTGGGTGAGGGAGGTGGAGAATTTACCTTTCCATATCTGCCAAAGGCCTATAGGTGGCTAATCTCTCCCGGTTGTTTATTATACCTCAGCCTACCATACTTACTACCGATCAAATGATTAGTTTTACACGAAGAGCACTGGTTGAGTTGTCATGGTTGTGTGGGTGGATGTGGGCGTGGTTTTGTAAGTGTGGGTGGGAGACGGAGGTGTTTGAAATCTTTGCACAGGTCCTCCCACTTTCTCACTTAAGATGTAGAAAAGCATTACGATGGTGCATGCCACCCAAGCGACTTCAAGTTTTCAAGCAAGATCATAACTGTTATCCCCATAGCAACGCTGCGTGTAATGTCAAAGTGATGCGTTTTGATAATTGAAGCTGGTATCTTACGATCCTTCATTACACGTGTTAACTGATGCAATAATGATTAAAGGGAAAGTCCACCCTGGCGTTAAGTTGGTTTTAAAAGAAGCAGAAAAATTAAAGAAACAGATCAATGAAAGTATGAGCAAAATCCGATAAGAAATAAGAAAGTTATGACTTTTAATTTCTTATAGTTGTAATCAACCAAACACAAATTGGCAACTCCGTGACGTATCTTGCGAGCTCCTCTCCCATTTGCTCCGTAAACAAAAATTCATTAATTTTCATTTTCTTTGTTTTTGATAAGGGAACAGATTTAAATCATATAGGTTTTGTGTAAAAGCATAAGTGAAATGATTTTATCTAGGGTGCATATATGATAAAATATTCATTTAGAGAGAAAATAGAAATTATGATTTTTTTTTTCAGTACAGGACAAATGGAGATGAGCTCGCAAGATACGTTACGGAGTTGCCAATTTGTGTTTGATTGATTACAACTTCAAAAATTCTTACTTTCTTACTTCTTATCCGATTTTGTTCAAAAATAGAGATTCCCTGCTCTGGCGAAGGCCGTTGTACCGGGGGTACTCGTTTTTTCAGAGGTTCGTTTTTGAAATGGTTCGTGATTGCGAAGATTCATGATTCCAAAACACAAAAGTCCCATGCCAGGGGGTTCATAATTAAAAAATTAAATAGGGTTAATGATTAGGAACATTTAATGCATTACTCTTAATGTTCATAGTTCCTAAGGGCACTAGCGAATTCATGATTTCTTAATCAGCATGAAGCTAAGTAGAATAAAATGAGCTCAGTAAAGATGAGGGAAACAAATTTCTTTCAACTTTACTGTTCTAAAGCTATATGCAATTCACAAAAATAACGTCGAGGATGAACAAAACCCATCTCGTCATGATCAGCAAACATTTTAAAATAAGGGTTATATTTTGAATTAATTGAAATTTCTGACATTATAGGTGCACAAGCTTAAATTATTGAACATATCACCTCTTGAAGAGATTGATAGGTAAAAGGCATATCTAATTTGTTAAAGTGGTCAGGCGGTCCCTATTTATTATTCATCTAAATGGTGCTTTTCTTGTTGCTATAAAGATTATCTATTATCACAATCAATCATGATGCGGTCTAATTACCCTTAAAATGCTCCAGATATAATGAAAACTGAAAAAGGGGGCAATATCACGTTGCTTGTTTTATAGCGAGATATACCGTTCGGTTGAACCTTGTTAAATTTAGATATGTGAACAGATAATGATGGAACGGAATGAAGCGGGTAACAGGGTGTATTTACAAGCTTTCGTCTCCTGGTCTTCGTCAACATTATTTGTTAAATCAAACAGAAGGAAACAAATAATAATAATAAGCAACTTAACAAAACTAAAGACAACAGAACAGGATTATCATAAAGCTGGCAACATAAATCAACAGGAGTAAGTGAAATTGAAAAGATGTTACTCGGCAAAACAAAACCTTAGTTGTGCAGTAAACGCCATCTACTTGACGTCCGTATTACATGCAACTATTATTGCACAGAACACCTACACATTACACACGAGACAACATATACATTTGCTTCGACCTTAAAGTCAGGTAATTGTTTACTTTGCTTACTTTTGTTGCTATTGAGTTCCTTTTCCGTTATTTCACTTACTCCTATCGAGTAATCTCTTTTCAATTTCACTTACTACTCTTGTAACTGTTGATTTATGTTGCCAGCTTTATGATAATTCTGTTCTGTTGTCTTCATAGTTTTGTTTTGCCGAGTAACATCTTTTCAGTTTCACTTACTCACTTATATACATGTATATATATATATATATATATATATATATATATATATATATATATATATATATATATATATAAATACATGTCAAGGTAAAATGTATATCTAATTTGTTAAAGTGGTCTGGCGGTCCCTATTTATTATCCATCTAAATGGTGCTTTTCTTGTTGCTATTGAGATTATATATTATCACAATCAATCATGATGCGGTCTAATTACCCTTAAAATGCTACAGATATAATGAAAACTGAAAAAGAGCACAATATTTTCATCTCATTGAAAGTATTTGAACAGGTTTGATTCTTTATAATCCATACAAAAATATGGATTTTTATGTATGAAGATATTTCAGATTTATTTCAATGCAAATCATAAGAGAGACATTCAAATTAGCTCTTTTTATATGCTTCAATATTAGCTCTGTTTACCCTTTTTACGGTGTGTTGAAAAACCTTTCACTTAACAATGTTGTTTTGCGAGGTCGCATTGCAACCGAGCATGACAATTTTTGAAAAATTCTCCTTAATTCATGAGGTTTTAAAAGCAATTTAGTTAGAAATTTCCTTTGAAATGAATGCTTCATAATGATTAAAAGAGTCGGTTATTTATTTATTTTTTAGAGGAAGAACAGGGGGCCATGGCCGCTTCCCCCCCCCCCCCCCGGCTAAGGCTATGTTGAATACCTGCAGGTGCTTTAAAGGTGATAACCTTTTCTTAAAAAGTTAAATCATGCAGAAGTAGCTGATAATATAATAAATTGTTGAGTTCATCTTAATGCTAGTGCAATTTTAATGAACTCTTGCAGTTATTATTCTACTTCAGTTCTAAATGATTTATTCCCACACTCTTAAAAGAATTGGGCCCAAAAATGCCCAACTTTTAACCAACACTGGGCAACATACTGTCCACACAACTATTGGTTAATATTTGCCCATTTGATGATGGGCAATCCATTTACTATGTTGTTGGGCAAATTAAATTGCCCATCAGTTGGTGACCCATCAGATTTTACCCAACTCTACAAATGCCCAACTGTTGGTTATATTCTTAGTTGGGTAATTATTTGCCCAACCAATTTTACCCAATAGGATTGCCCCACCCTCTATTTGTCCAGCTGGTGGGTAATAAATATTATGTGGTTGTGCAAATTCATTAGCCATATTGTTTCCTTTTTCCTCCAACCAAGGTAAAGAAAAAATAAAACCCTGCTTGTTATGTCTTTCTGGGTCTTAACCTAATCAATCTTAACTTATCCTACTTTAAGCTATCCTATCATATATCCTAACCTATCCTATCCAGTTGGTACAGTGTGTGTGTGTGTGTAATTGGGTTTTTACAGACGTGTATCAATCAGATATGATTATTTCGGCAGCAGGTGGGTGTGTTAGGGACCGACTTTTAACGTCACTATCTGAAAGACGTGACTCAGTTTCGAACCTGGGTCCGCTGAATCAGTTTATAACTTCCACTGTTAGCTGGATTACAGGT
>CM046834.1:3459072-3553056 GCA_025618425.1 Heliocidaris tuberculata
CGTTTTTCATTTGCAGAATTACAGACATCGGAATTACGAATCTTAAGAGTAACGAACCTTCGGAATTATGAACCTGCGGTAAAAGGACATGTAACCACAAGAATACCATATACAAACCCCTATTCACCGTAACAATATTCATTTTATGATACACCTAGATGCTTTAAGGTTATCTGGGGCTTTCGCTATTGAAACGATTTTCAATGTCTGATGAAAAAGATGATAAATTTATAGAAAATTATGTTAATTAACCCTTTCTAGACAATTGACCACATTTTGTGGTTTTGCTCAATAACTTTTGATTTAGAGCTCTAAAAAACATACCAGATGCATGAGTAGAAAGAGCAAAAATTTCTGCACACATTAAATCCATTTTTGTTGCATGGCCATACTGTGTTTGATGCCAAGAATTTTAAGAACGAGAATATGATGTAAAATCCTTAAATTGACAACACATTGAGAGGTTCAAAATCATGATTTTTTTTATCAAATTGGCAATTTTTTCAACTTTTGACAAACTTGCTAACCATGTAAATTGTTTTCAAAGACATTACACCTTATTAGAACCATGTAGCACTAAAAGAAAAATACTATTGTTGCCAATTTGAAGAACAAAATATGATCAATTTAGCCCTCAAATAATTTCTGTCCTGAAAGGGTTACAGTAATGTACTTTAGGACTGGTTCAGTAAGTCTGGTAGAAGGTAAGATCTGCACTTTATGATAGAACCAAAGAGCCCCCTTTTCTTTCCTCTGTCAGAATAATTACCCCAATATGCATGTCCTTGCCAGCTAACCTCTATTGAAGCTTATAACATACGTAAATACCTCATGATTCATAATTTTTCTATGAAGGAAGGTTGTGGTAATAAGTAATTTAGTCATTCGAAAGCATGCTTTCATTTACAATCTTCTTCTATTGTCTTATCTTCTGTTCAAAAGCAGTCATTCTTGTAAGAGAAAATAATTGATTAAATATGTATTAGAAACCAAACTGTGGGTAAACTATGTCAACCTTATTTCATAATAATGTTAAGTCATCCGTCAATTCAATGGTTAGCAATAGTATACAAAATCAGTAGTACATCTGCTTTTTTTTTTTTTTTTTTTTTTTTTCTTAATTAGGTTTTGGTTTGTTTGTGGGCACGTCATGTTCGGGAGAGCTCTTTTAAGTGTTGGAACCGGAGAACTTGTCAAAAACACTGGACAAAGGGCCAAGAAAGTGCACCAAACCTGCTCACAGGGCCTGAAATTCCATCAGATATATGACTATAAGTGATAGGATCAACTTTCTAATAAGACAGTCATTCAAAGCTCTTAACCAAATGATGGGGGAACAACTTGCATAAAAAAGAGGCACCAAGAATTAAGAAAAATGATAGAGGGCCACCCCTACAGGGCCAATATTAAGAACGTGAACTTGAACGCCACTGGCTTTCATCAGTCATCTATCATTTCGGTTTATTTGGGGGAAAAAAGAACTGTTGCAATATTGATATATACCAAGTTCACATACATGAAGTTGCCTTTTACACATGAAACTTTTGCCAAATATAACGAAAATCAATTTAATATAAACAATAATGATAATGAGATTATTATAATAATATTGATAAAAGTTATTATGGCTAAAATATGAAGTATGAAAACCATGAATCATTTACTGATTGATCTGACATTGTCATAAATCTGTAATACACTATCAACCTCATGTCATTCTTCTGCAGGTTTGGTAATCGACCCTAACAAATATGTATTTCAAGGGCTACTTCTCCAAATTTTTAATCAAAGTGAGTTCCCGTCAGGGTATTTATGAGGGATCTTTTGTGATTATGGAGTCTACATTTTTGTAACATTTTTGTAACAGAATTATTGATTCACATAGCACTCCCATCAGAAAGATCTCAAACTTCATTCATTACAAATCACTCAGTGTAGCCCCTTATTATCAATTGTATATTTAATAAATGTATATATGTATATATATATATATATATATATATATATATATATATATATGTATATATATAGTAGATATATTTACAAATAAAAATTTCAATTTAATTGTCCTCTATGACACCCCTGTGATACTATGTATACACAGCATGATAAATTATAAGCTGGTACATGTGCATATGTAATGGTAATCCAAATAATGTCAATTGTGATATTGTCATATGATTTGAAAGTTGGTAAATCGACCACTGCCGAGGCTTGAAGGACGTGCTATTCGTTGGGATAGTTTTTCGCTGGTACCATCTGTTCAGGGTTATTTCACTGCTATATCATCATGATCATAACATCCCAAATAAATATACTGATGCATCTTTATCACGTACAATATATGTTATGTAAATAGCATTTACAAAAGTTACTTTGATATGTAGGTCCATTTTAACGCCACTATCAAATTGAATTGAATGGTTTATTTGGATAAATAAAAACACAACAGCAACAGCTCAAATTTCTTCGCATTGTCTGTCAGATGACTGAATCGCTGAGAATGCCATATGATATACCATATTCATGAAACCTTACATTAGGAAAATACCATCATTTTAGATAAATTTCAAAAAGTGTGATAATTATTCAGTTATTGAGAATGGCACAGGTATAAATACGTTTAGGTATTTTTGACAAATGAATTGTAAGACCGATTATTCTAATATCTTATTACGTATGATGTAACTTGTAAATATGCATGTAAATATTTAAATAATTTGTATAAATATGAGATAAGTATTACAAGGAGTATTATCAGAACTGGGAAAAAAACAAATGTTATATCAGTTTCCTTAATTTTACACATCCATTCAACTGTACTCTCGGGGTTTTTTTCTCCCAAGATGTGATATAATTTTGAAAAATTAGATAATTAGATAATCAGATATTATATATCAAAGAGTAGTCAAATCATTAAATAAGTCACAAATTTTAGTGACGTCATTCGAGATGTTTGTTTATCATAAATTATAAAAGCTTACTCCTCCTGAACGAAAAGTCCCAATCCAATATACTCTCTAATTAAACAAGCATGAAAAATATACACTCTGAAATATACAAACAAAAATGATTGCTTTTTTTTGACTTACCCAACAGCACCTCAAGCAGGTGTAATGCAACGAACCAGTTCTTTTTCAACGTGAAGAACATTTTACTTAGTATTTTCCGTCAGGAAACAATGACTTAGATAAAATGCATCCTGCGATCAACGTATTTCCAAATTATTGATAAGATAAAGTGAAACGAAAGTCATCACTATGTTGTCGAAAATGCACCCGTGTTCTAGCAGCAGGCTCTCACTTCTGGGATGATGCGGTATATAGACGCGTTGTTGCTTCCCGCGCTACGAGGTTACTTTTAATTACAAGTGATGCGGTAGTATCGCGACACTCTTGCACCATCATCATAATGAAATTTCGCTTGCAGCAAACCTTAACCATTAGGTATATTTCATTACTCATAAAAGGTTCAAGCTCTATTGAAAAGAAGGTCAGTTTCTTATATCAACACTTCTTGGCTTTAAAACTCCGTCTTTCTATCATTTTGTATCTTGCTAATGTTTTTTCTTGTACTATTGACAGCAAACTATCCCTGTATAAACAGAATGTAAAATTCATTACCAATATGAAATTAGATAATCACGTTAAATTTCATTTTATAATAATAATAATTTGGGACTTGCGTTTAATTTTTTGAGTTGCGATTAAACGCAACTTTTTATGCAAGAGGGCCCTAATCACATAATTATGATAATAATATTATGGATTTATGTAGCGCCTTATACATATACCATGTCTCTAAGCGCTTACAGATAACCCTGATCATCGAATTCAGGGGAAAATTCCAGCCAGGCGGCTTTTTGACAGACACTCACAACACTCTAAAAACAGTTGGGTGAATTTGTTTTACCAATGTTAGGTGAAAAAGGGAACATGCACATGTTTTTTGAAAAAATTCGAACCAATATTGAATAAAATTTACCTAGTGTTGGGTAAAATTTTACCCCAACAAGCATACATGTTCCATTTTTACCATGTTCACCCAAAATAGGTACAAATTTTCCCAACTCTTTTTTTTAGAATGAATGCTGAACAAACTACAATGACTTTGGCATCTTATCGGGTACTCATTTATCACCTGGATGGAGAGAAGCAATGTAGAAAAAATGTCTTGCTTAAAAGGACATAAGTGCCATGCCGGGGATCGAACCCACGACCTTAGCAACTCCACTCAAGTGCTTAAACCGCTTGACTATGGACTATGATACCTCCACCACTTGGTAAAATGCTGCCATTCATCAAATGGTAACATTTATCACTAAAGAAATTGTATCACTTGGTCTAGTTACAATTATAAGTATTATGTCTCTTTTTAAAAAAATAGTTAATTGTAAAAGCTTAAACCATAGACAGTTGATTTGTCACAAATAGAAATGATTCATGATGAACTCTGTGAGTCTACTTCATTAATGAAATAATCATTTTTGTGAAAATCTTGACAAGAAACAGTGCTTTTCTTATCACCATCCATATGATATTAATTACTCATTAATCCCGCATTGTCAGTAAAGTCGTTTGTTTGCTTTGTTTTCTCTTATTCTACAATATGCACAAAATTATTAGTCGTATTGTATCATTTAAAAAAATTAAATATGCCGACGACGATTGCTCCGCTTCCCAACACTATTCGAATTCCTACCTTCAACCCTATACCAAATAATGAATCTAACCCTAACTGGTTACATGTCGATTTCCCGAAGGTTAATAATTCCGAAGGTTCGTTTCGAAATTACGAAAATGAAATAGGGTTCATAATTCCGAAAATGAAAAACGGTTCATATTTCCGAAGGTTCGTAATTCCGAAAAGTTATGTAGGGCTCTATTACATTGTCGGAATAACAAACCTTCGGACTTATGAAAGCTTTTTCATTTTCCGAAATATGAACCTTATTTCATTTTCGGAATTACGAACCTTCGGAAGAAAGAACCTTCGGAGTAAGACATCAAATGTTCGGAATTATACGAACCATCGGAATTATGAACCTTCGGAAAAACGAGTACAAAAGATTGACACGACAAAATCTTTATAGCGATCAAAGTACCATTACTTGTTTTGGGAGAATTTTTAAAATTATTTTGAAGGTACTATTCAACAATTTGATCTAAAATTGGTGGTGTTCGACTGTGCATAGATACATCTAAGACTGCCCCCCAAAAATAAATTACCTGCTGAAGATATTCCTGCAAGAACAGTTTGTGTGTTATAAGATCAATTCGGTTTATTTTCATATTTCTGGATTTGTTTTGTGGATGCGTTTTTTAAACGCATTCGCTCAAAAGAAACATCTAGATTACTTTCAAATTACACTTCTAGAAATGACTTCGTCCAATGTTTATTTTTATGTAACCTTTGGTTCCCTGGATGTCCGAAATACTTTCTATGGAAAATCGTCAGACCCCCCCCCCCCTCTCCCACCCCCTCCATTACCTTTAAAAAGGAGTAGGAAACGCGCTACAAGCACTCCAGAGGGGTATTAGCCACCATTGATTATGATCATTATTATCATGAAGAAATGAAAAAAATGTAATAATGTCAAAAGGCATTTACAAGATGAAACTTTGGGAGTATAAAAATGAAAAGGAAGAGAACGTGTGACTGAATGTACATTCCATGGTGTATCCAAAGACAGGGGGTGGAATGCCCTACAGAGGGGAATAAAAATGCGCCTGGGAAGCCCTCACATGACATAGATATATTACAGGTAAAGTATTGGCTCCATCCTAACCTGGATACGCCACCTGCATTTGGAATTTTCCTCCGTTTTGCCTTCATAAAGGGGTAAATGTTTGTCAGCTTTCATGTTCCTTTCACGCAATGAAAAAAATGATTGACAATGAAATGGAAAGTCTGTGATAAATAATTCAATGGCGCAGGCACTTTAACAAATTGACATAATTGGAGAATGGAAATACTTGATCACGATCTGCAAACAACTTAGAGTTTACCAACTCTGCATGTAATCCTGAAATATTATTATCGACAGTGACAAACATTCACACTTTGAATAGTTAGTCATGTTTTGAACTTCACTCCCAATGCTATATTCCATCGACGATTTATGTTAATTTATAGTCCGATTATTTCGATTTTATCTGTTTTATCTATTAATTTTTTTAACAAACGGATTACGTTAATTTATCATAAATCATGTTATTAAAATCTAAAGATGAATGTATACATGCATATCAATTTTAGTTACTACTTGAAAGTAAAATTCATGCAATTATATTTCTTTGTTTTATCCACTATCTTTATCCATGAAATATTCTAGAAAACCGATCATGTAAGATTACATCTATAAGTTACAACTCTGTTCCATACATTTAATGTATACGTGGTACAAATCATGCAAACCTGTCATCCGCCTTAATAAGCGATGGACCTGGTACAGTTGCTACTTTCTCACTATTATGTTTATGTTAATACTCTGTCAAATGATTTCTTTTTCTTTTTCAAACCATGTTAGACTGATAATGTTATGTTTACCTTGTGTAATGTATTCTACTTTCCTTGAATATAAAGAAAAGATATGAACAACTTTCAAATACTTTATATCATACCTTGGTATCAAACTCATAATTAATAAGAAAATTAACGAATATATCACCAAGGAAACAATATTCTCCCGATGCATTCATTCTAAATTGCTGCACGATAGAAATGCGCAGGAAAAATATGCGACGCGATTTTCGGTTAGATATATTGTTTAACGATATATTGATGAATATTGAACTCCCTAATGGACAGGACCTGGGAGACATGGTCGATACAATTAAAATAATTATTGAAATATGTCAATATTTAATCATGAAATTGCTTGGTAATTCACCGGCGTAACAATTACAAGTAGATCAAGCATAATTGAAATGATTTTTGTCAATATAGAAGCTGCCAGCAAATTATTTTGTGTGTGTGTGTGTGGGGGGGGGGGGGGAGGGATGGGAGATTCAACGTGAAATTTTTTAGAAATTTAATCTAGATGATTGTAGTTTCTATCCTTATTTTTAGATATCGGAAGAGTACCTGACAGTTGATGATCCAGGATTTCAAAATAGAGATGTCATCGAAGAAATACCTGCATACTTCAGAACTTTGCAAAAACACAAGTGGCCCCGCAAAACCTTACGCGTGCTTGGGATTGGCCATCCAAAATAAGGGACATGTGGCCCTTTAGTTCTGTATATTATCCAGTTGTTATGAATTGTTTGAATAAAGTCTTTGGGGCATGCACCATACAAGTATTGCTTTGTTTATCATGCCCCTCCGTTTCATTGTATATGTTATGTCAATAATGATCCGTTTTGTAAATAATTTTTTGTACTCTTCTGAATACCGTTATCTTTGTCTTGTTAGTTTGGTATATATACAAATTTATTACATCATTTTATATTTAATCATTGAATCGATATATAAATATATATATTGAAACGGAAAAATCAAATCAAATCTAATATCAATTCTCCGGCGACGATTCCTCCCGGATCAATTTCCTGCAAACAAAATTTCCGAATCATAATACCCAAGATCCTATATTTAATTAATTTCAATGAATATACAGAATTAGATAACGATAAGTACATTGTCACTCCTTTTGTTTGAATTTCAGATTGATGTAATGATACTAACGGGATGCTGTGAGATTCGATAGTTTAGTTTATAAGACTAAGATTAGCTACCTAAATGTTATTATCGAACAAAAGTTGCCAAAAGAAACCACTCTGGAAGTTGTCAACTTGGAAACATAATTGGCCAAGTAACTTTTTGGAATTACATAAGCTATAAAAATATCTTGACGGTTTTTCTGTGGAAATACCTTATCCTTCTTAGTTTGAATTTCGAAATATTTATATACCTTTTAAGTTGAGGGATGTGTTGGAGTCAGCCCATAATTGACTTTAATGATTGTATATTGCCTCTTTGCGTAAACTTGATTAATCGGAAGTTACCATACCAATCAATTTGAATAATTATTAGAAAATTTATAGCCAGATATAGGTAGCCAACCAGTGAATGGTTTCATTAGCACCTCATAATGGTAGACCTATAATTTGCTATACCGTTTAAGAGTAGAGGTTGAGTGGAAAATGCTTGCATTATGATCGTTTCATTAAACATGTAAAAGTTTGTCAGTGGGTAACTCTGTGTCTGATAAATTGAATACATCACGAGAAGTCAAACATTGAAGGCCACTATATGAGTGAAATAGGGTGTGTTAAAAGCCCCATAATTAGCTTTTTAAAAGATTTTTTTTTATAGATAACATGCAGTTGCAATGTATGAATGTCATTTTTTTTAAAAACCAATTTACCGATTCCATTTGTAGCTTTTAGAAATTCATGCTCATTTGGAAAACTTTGACATTCAAACCCATTAACCCACTTCTCATTAAAAGGATGTGAACGTGAATTGTATGAAATATTCATCATATAACATGAATGATTCTGACGTAATGATAGACACTTGATACGGGAAAAGAGAGTGAGTGGAAAATTCAATTATCTGTTTGTATCGCTGCTTGGCTTTTATAGGCACTCACAGTTCATTATCTTGTAATGGGGTAGGGTGATCTATTCATATCCCATAATGTATGCGCATACACACTCTAAAAGAGCTGGGTAAAACTTTACCCACTATTGGGTGAAAAGTACACAACAGTGGGGTAAAATTTTACTCAACAACTTTTAGAGTGCATCATTGCTATCAATGCTTTGGTGTGCTTTTCATTTTTAAAGTGGTTTTGTGATGATAGCGTCAAGCGGCGTCATATCTATGAGGGGGTCATGTGCTCCTCATCGAAAGAATAAAGATAAAATATAAAAGATAAAAAAAATAAATAAATAGATTATAACAAAATATAACAGAAAGAGAACGAAAGGGAGAAAGAAGACGTTAAGATCCCCTCCCAAGACCAGGGGCTAGTTTGCAGGCACAAACCCAGGTCATTCGTAAAAGAGTGTCTGCACTATAAGACTACTATAGGCCATGTACTATAGCTGCTCCTGACAACAGAACTCCTAAAGACCAGAAGGTAGCTGAATTAGGCTTCTCTCAAGATACACTGATTTTCTGATAAAGTGTCAAATTAGGGTCTGTGCTTGCAGAATAACCAGGGGCCACGGAGCGTTTTTGAAAGTGGGGGGGGGGGGGGGGGGAGGGGGCTGATCGGATTTCACTCATTAATGACAATTTTCAAGCCTTTTTTCTGAGCTTTTTTTTAACGTGTCTACTTAAAAAAGTGGGGGGGGGAGCTGCAGCTGCAGGAAGAGGGGAGGAAGAGGGGAGAAGAGGAGGAAGAGGGGAGGAAGAGGGGAGGAAGAGGGGAGGAAGAGGGGAGGAAGAGGGGAGGAAGAGGGGAGGAAGAGAGGAGTTAGAGGGGTGGAAGAGAGGAGGAAGAGGGGAAGAAGAGGGGAGGAAGAGGGAGGAAGAAGGGAAGAAGAGGGGAGGAAGAGGGGAGTTAGTGGGGAGGAAGAGGGGAGGAAGAGGGGAGGAAGAGGGGAGTTAAGGGGGGAGGAAGAGGGGGAGGAAGAGGGGAGGAAGAGGGAGGAAGGGAAGAAGAGGGAGGAAGAGGGGAGTTAGTGGGGAGGAAGAGGGGAGTTAGAGGGGTGGAAGAGAGGAGGAAGAGGGGAAGAAGAGGGGAGGAAGAGGGAGGAAGAAGGGAAGAAGAGGGGAGGAAGAGGGGAGTTAGTGGGGAGGAAGAGGGGAGGAAGAGGGGAGGAAGAGGGGAGGAAGAGGGGAGTTAGTGGGTGGAAGAGGGGAGGAAGAGGGGAGGAAGAGGGGAGGACGAGGTGAGGAAGAGGGGAGTTAGTGGGGTGGAAGAGGAGAGGAAGAGGGGGAGAAATATTTTTAGTTTGTTTCCTCTTTCAAGTCTTTTCTCTAATGCCTTCATCTATTAAAAACCGTGATAGTTAGATACATAGTAGCATTATCAAGAGGAAGAGGGGGAGGAAGAGGGGAGGACGAGGGGAGGAAGAGGGGAGTTAGTGGGGATGGAAGAGGGGTCGAAGGGGGGGGGGAGGGAGGAGGAGGGGAGGATGAGGAGAAGAAGAGAGGGAGAAATATTTTTAGTTTGTTTCCTCTTTCAAGTCTTTTCTCTAATGCCTCCATCTATTAAAAACCGTGATAGTTAGATACATTTCATTTGCCCGAGATTAACGGATAAAGATCTTTGTCTCCCACACTACACCAACCACCTCATGTACATCAGGTCTAATTAGTTTTTCGGTTTGTTTTCGTTTTCTAATAAAATATGCTTTACAACAGAGTATGATCTTCGACAATTTTGATACGTCATTCTCGTAGCTAGATAAAAATCTTTAACAGTCAAAATGAGCTCACACTTCTAACGCTCCGTGCATGTGAAGAAAATAGGACATTATCAAAGGCTCCATCTAGTCTGCATTGAAATTAACGAAGATCGGCATTGATAAATTAATACTCTCTCCTTTGATGTATGCTAAAAAGGAAATTAAGGTTTTTAATAGCGACTGGTACAGGACAACGCGACAAATAATTTTGGCTTTACGTAATTATATTGCTCGTGAGTAAGCCAAGGGTAAACAATAATCATTTTCTCAAGGTATAGGGGTTAATTAATCACTTTTGATAGGGGGAGTTGGTAACAATTTTTCATGATTCCATCCGGATGCTTTCGTCGACAGGGAGTGGAGTTGATTAGGCGTAATAATTCAGAACGGCTCTCCGACATTTTGCTCTAGAGACAATAATTAATCCGGCTTTATTTTGTCAAAGGCACAGGGTTTATGGTAAGGGTTGCGGTTGGGTTTTTGGTTATAGGTTTTGGATTAGGGTTAGGG
Source organism: Heliocidaris tuberculata (assembly GCA_025618425.1). Taxonomy (NCBI): domain Eukaryota; kingdom Metazoa; phylum Echinodermata; class Echinoidea; order Camarodonta; family Echinometridae; genus Heliocidaris; species Heliocidaris tuberculata. Next base: position 3,469,950 of record CM046834.1, read on the forward strand.
TTAGGGTTGGGTATAGCGCTTGCTCTTGGGATGAGTTAAGAAGTATTGGTTAGTGTTAGAAAATGACAGCGGAACGTGTGTCATACAACCTTCAAAACTGCTCTAACTATTGTCGGCATCGGGTATTAAATTTAATAAACATTAATCCCTATATCTTGGAAGTATATTAGTTGGGCTAATCATTTCCTAAACCACTTGTAGAATATTCAGTTCCAAACGGATGGCTTTCATTACGATTATTAACATCAAGTAATACCTATTTGTTGATTAGGCTATAGTTGATTGGATTAATAAAATGCATGGCCGCTTTAATTCGACCGCTCATAAAACTAGCGATAAGTTATTTAGGTGATCTTAATGACAGCGATATATTGACGTCATCAGATGATAAATTAGGAGGTAACTTGGTACAATAAAAGTGATTCCGTATTTTTTTCGAAATTTCTGATATTGATTACAACAGATTAGAATGATTACCCAAATTTACTTTATATGGGGATTTGGGCAGTGGCATAATTTTGTGGGTCCAGATATTGAGGGGGGACAGGCATCACGGGGGGGGGGGGGGGGAGGGGCACCTGTCTTAATTCTCTGTGGATGGAATACGAATCAACAAGACCTGCCGATTTATTAGGGGAGCGTGCGGGAGGGGAGTAGCATCTTCTTTTTACGCCCCCTTTCCCCCTCTCCCTTCTTCCCCTCCTTTTCTCCTTTTGCCCCTTGTTTGATTACTGTCCATTTGTGGGGGGGGGGGGATTTTACAGCTACGCCTCTGGGTGGGGACCCGGGATGCTCTCTCCCCATCACCATATCGGGTTCATTTTCAGTGCATGCACTCCTCATATACTTTCGCGGATCTCGAAACATAGGGGACCAGATCCGTGATATCCAAACATGAGGGGCGTTTTGGAATTCACGACATTTGCAATATAGGGGTGCCTATTGGAAGCAGATCCTTGAGCCTCCTGCGAGCCTCCTTGAAACGCAGTATATATGTTTTCTTGAAAATGAGTCTCCTTGGATATACTATAAGGGGGGGGGGGGGTCTATCTTACATTTTTCTCTCATTTTGTTTTTGGGGTAGTGTAAACTTGTAATCCCCATATTGCCAGTGCCTATGCTCATACAAATTCAATGAAAATGGATTTTGATATAAAAATGATTAAATTCATTTTATTTTTCAAGTTTTTTAAAGGTCTTTGTGAATGCATTATTGTTTCAACAGTCAAAGAAAGACAATTTCTTTTTCCAAATTAAAGAACCTGCAAATGTATATTTCACTCCATGCATGTAGAACTTTAAAAAGGGAATCTACAATATTACAAGCCTAGCTTCTTTACTGGATTCCCTCATATTTCACGCCAAACTATTTTGTCTTATCTCAACTTTAAAATGATGGAAATATTGATCTGTGTCTTCGTAGGTTTACTTGTATTGTTCTTCTTCTTTTGTTGAAAGTATTGAAGATATTTTCCTATATTATTTGTAATAATGCAGTGGTCATTGTTTATGTTCCAATTATGTCATTTGAAATATGAAATAAACTGAAACTGAAACTGAAAAGTATCTGATATTCTAATAGGAACTGTAAGAATAAAACGTGTTCAAAGCAATATCCAGCTAATGATTTCCACGTGTAACATATAAAAAATGTCAATAATTTTTTCCACGTCTGGTCATATACAAATACGTGTAATTTCACTGATTTCGACATTCTTCCACTATTAATAAACCAAACCCAATTTTGAAAACGATAAAATCACGGCCTTTTCAGAAAAGTATTCCTATAACTAATTCTACAGAGAATAAAAATAAACAATACAAATACTTGGATGGGCATTGAATAAAAAAAAAAAAAAAAAAAAAAAAAAAAAAAGGAAAGGCCTTGACACAGAGATCCTCGGATCTCTATGCACGGGCCTAGACCGATTCGCCCTTTACGAAAAATGTAAGTAATCATCTCGTTGTGAGTATTATAATCTGTTCAGCTTGATGTGCCTGCATAATATAAATTTACTCACATGTTTGATGTTTCTATAGTAGCGCCCGACCCCTGGGTGTCACAAATGATCGTTCTGGAATTTCCCCAAATCGCCGTTTTGGCGGGAAAACAAGTCAATTTTATGCCACTCGAGTCGGCATATTCAACTCGAAAACGAAGAAATGTTTTAAGTTTCAAGTCAAGTTTAACTAATTTTCAAATACAAGTATACAAAGTAATTAACGAACAAAATGATGTAGATGTAATTTTAAAAATATGACAAGATATATATTCATCGTATTACATACAAAATTTGAGGACACACCTCTAAAAGCAATAGCTTTAATCGAGGGAGCCCATAGGCGTTAGAGTACATAATAAATAGTATATTTTTAAAATATATATATAAAAAAACACCCACAAACAAACACCACACACACACACACACACACAGCAACACCAGAAAAGGGAAAACATTCCTAAACCGCTCAGCTTGATTGGAGATGAGAAAAAAGAGGGGGAAAAGAAAAGAAAAAGAATAGGATGTGCAAAAGAAAAGGAGTACGAAAGAAAAGAGAAATATCTATTCACGAAGAAACGGAGAGAAGAAACGGAGAAAAGAGACCCATAGGAGGGTGGGGAAGCGTGTTAATCATGTTATTTGTAAGATGAAGTAAAATGTTTTTTCATCCCTCTTGAGAAGCTGGCAAGAGATGCGGAGTATTTTATAGTATATGGGATAACGTTCAACAGCTTATATATAAAAACAACCCTTTAGAAACCTTTCTGTAAAAGGTGACTCCTTCATAAAATTATCTTCAAAAGATGTGTTTGGACAAGGCCTGTCTTTGGTGTTACCACTATATAAAATGGAAATATCATGTAAAAATACAATTATGGTGCTATAGATTCAAGTTCTGTGTTTTTGTGCACCTTTTACATGGGCCGCGGAACCGGATGGGCTGGGGAGGGGGGGGGGGGGCTGCAGCCCCCCCCCCACTTTTTTGAGTAGACACGTTTCATAAAAACTCGGTAAAAAAGGTTCGAAAATTGTCATTAATGAGTGAAATCAAGTCAGCCCCTACTTTCAAAAACGCTCAGGGGAAGGGAAGGACATTCTTGGAGTGTACTTAATGAATGCTACTTGGGTTTCTAAAGGGGTGGGGGGGGGCACAAGCTGGTTTTGTCCCCCTAATCCTTAACTTCATCGTGGCGTTCTCTAGCTATATAGGGTCTATTGAGAATGCCAAGTTAAATATTTATTTATTTGTATCTCTCTCTCCCTCTCTCTCCTTAGATACTATCTTCTATCACCCCATGAATATGTAGACCTATACAGAGACAAACAGGAGAGAGAGAAAGAGAGAGAGAGAGGGAGAGAGAGAGAGCTCCTGTCTGTCTCTCTAAGTCTTCCCCACCTATCTCTATTTGTCTCCCTCTCCCTCCCTCTCGCTTTCTCCCTCTCTCTTTCTCTCTCTCTTTCTCTCTCTATCTCTCTCGTCTAACTCTCTCGTATCAGTTATTTTCACGGGACTGAAAAAACACTATAGCCCTTATCCTGAACTCCGGTTTAACTTAAACCAAGGTCAAATTGTGATTTAAACCCAGTCTAAACCTACCTTTTAAACCAGAATTTTAGAATATTCCATCTTTAAATCGAAATATTCTCTTGAATAACAAAGATAATAATTATACGACGTTCCCACGAATCTCAACTCAATCAAAGAACTAAAAAAAATGTTGGTTTAAACTTAATGGAAAACGAATTTTTGGGATTTATCTGTTGATATGATAGTTCATAACCCATTTGTCCTTTGGAAATTGTTTGTAAATTAGGGTTACTTCCTTCGTAATAGAAAAATACAAAGTTAATCAGTGTAGATGAAAATATTATTTTAGGCAATTTCATGCTCAGTTCAAGCTCTGCAGAATGACTTTTGTTTAAATTATTCATGCAATTTTGACCATGATCTTTGGAAGGGTTTACCCTTTGGCTGAAACAAATACAAAATGCATTTTCTACATCTTATTCATAATTATGATTCTTTCTTTACCCCCTCCCTTTTTCTGTTTCTCTTTCTCTTTCCACGTCTCTCTCTTTGTCTCGCTCCCTCTCCTTTTGCTCTTTCTCTCTCTCTCTCTCTCTCTCTCTCTCTCTCGTTCTCTATCTTTTCCCCTTTCTCTCTCACTCCCTCACCATTTCTCTCTGTCTATCTGTCTCTTCTCAGGCTCTTGCTCTCTGTTATTCTCTATCCCCCTCTTTCAGAGTGCTAAATCTGCATGTGTAGAAGTTTGCAAGGTTGAAAATCACAATATAATCACACAAGAATAATGTACAACAACTCCAGAATTCATGTTTTTGAGAAAGAAAAAAAAGTTTTGACAACCCGTTTTTATTTCACTCAAATATTACTCGTTTTCAACAAACAAAAGCCAATCACACAGTGTATTTATATTATAAAGGTTAAATTTTGATCCATTGACGTAAATATTCAAAGTAAAATAAATAAATATATAAAGTTAAATATGCAGCATGTACAAATGTACAGTATATACAATTCAAAAGATAATTAACCCGCCATAAAAATAAACAAATTGCTGGAAACAGTGGTACTTTGAATTGAATTAATAGAAAATCAGCCTGAATGGAATGACAAAACTCAGGGAGAAAGATTAGTGAATGCTTAAGAAAATCACCGGAAAAAGAATAAGACAATTATGAACTTTTGTCAGTGAGTTGAGATAACTAAAGATAAGGATATTCTCTTATGGGCAATTCGGTCGTGATTACGTAATGTCTGACATGGAGAACGCTGCCATTTATTTTGTATAGAGATAGTAGACCTTTTTCCGGTTGTGTTTTTTTTTCCAGAGAGAGAGATCGGGTTAGAATGTTAAAAATTAAATTGCTACAAAAAATGGGAAGTTCTTCATGTATGACATCACAGATCTGGACCGAATTTCCAACAGGAGATTTCTCTTATTTTTTGAGGGGGTCATCTCAACGTTCGAAAGTTTTCTTATTCTTTCTAATTTGTTTTTTCTTCTAATTTTCTGTTTCTATTCAGGCCAACTTTCTAGCAATTGATTACTTCCATTCAAAACCGTTATTTTGCGATTGTCGTTATAAATTTTACGACACAACCCGTTCTATGTTGCTGAGCTCAAATATCACACATTTTCTATTAACAAAAAAGCGTTGCATATAGCAAAGTTCGAAGTTTATTTCATAGAAATTCATTTCGAATGTTTGTTGGTTGTTTATATTATATAGTGCGTCCCCCTAAAAAGTAAACAGTTGGAAAAAGTCTCCCCAAATAAATATTTCTGACTATTTTCAATATATTTTAATTCTTGTAGATAGCTGAGGGTCCCTCCTATGCAATAACACAAAAAATCCGACTAGTTATTACGCCTGAGTGATCTCAAACCACTTTTGTGAAAGGGTGCAAAATTCGGACTTGACAAGAACTGGTATTTGTTCTAGATCATGCAAATAGTATCAACAAAGTTGAGAAGCGTTTGAAATTGACAGTTGGGAAAAGGCTCCCCAATGAAATAATATTTTCAGGAAAATTTCATACCTATGGTTAGCTTATGATCTCTTTAATCAAATGACACTACAATATCTCACAATATTTTATGCTTGAGTGAGCAAGAGCCACTTTTGTGAAATGGTGCAAAATCCATTCTTGAAAAATGTTTTTTGTTGTTCTGGCTGGTATGAGCCAAGTTGATAGTGATGAAAAGACTTCGAAATTTTATATTCTGATCACTGAAAGACTGTTTATGAAAGAACAGACTTTGTTCTATTGATTTCCTGATATATCCCATCAAAACTTTATGGTTGAGTAAGCAAGCCAAATGAAATCAAAAGACTCACCAAAAGTAACATATTGAAACACCCAGCAAAGTAGTTAATTACTAACTCAAGCATAAAATATTGGTGGGATGTGTATAAGGATATACAGAGAACATAGCCTGTTATTTCATAATTGTCTTTAATTCATCAGAATATCGAAATTTCTAAGCCTTTACATGGCTCTCAGCTCGGCTGATACAGCCAGAGTCAATATCAATTCTTGTCAAGACTGGATTTTGCACCCTTTCTCATTATTGGCGTTTTTCTCACTCAAGCTTAAAATATTGTGAGACATTTTGGTGTCATTTGATAGAAGAGACCCTAAGCTATCCACTGGTATAAAAATTTCCTTAAAATAGTTTGAAACATTTATTTGAGGAGAATTTTTCCAACTGTGTACTTTTTTGTGGGACGCACTGTATATCCAGTTCGATAAACACGATACAGAAAGAACGATTTGCTGAAATATCACACGTTTTCTGCGAATGTCAATGCGTATAACAAGTTTGAATTTTATTTCATAGAAATTCATTTTGAGTGTTTGTTGGTTGTTTAGATATCCAGTTCAATACAGATCGATTGAGATATTTAACAGTTCATTCTCGATGCGACCTCTGCAATGAGCTCATCCAAAATTTTGGTAGCAATGTGGATGTTTTGTTCTTCATAGTCATTGTTCAAATCTAGGTCAACAATGGAAATGTCATCTTTGTCTTCATCATCACTTCCAAAGTCGCTCATATCGGTGACGGTGGATAATGTGTCATCGTCATCTTCATCGCTGATCGAGAGATCTGTGAGGCTGTCTTCATCATCCATTTCCTTCAAGAACTCTAACAAACTTGCCGTTGTAAATGAATCAACACTCTGATTATCTTGAACATGGATGAAGCCTTCAGCATCATTGAGGGAAGAGCATTCGGATGGAGGGCTGCTGCACTCGCTTGTCCCATCGTCATCACTGCCGTTATACCTCGATGGGAAAACGGGATAGTAAGTGATGTTTGGGATGCTCTCCTCTGAGCTCCATGATGAAGTTGAGTAGCTCATTCTTTCTTCAACGTCAGTATCATGGAACTGTTTAAGGAAACAAAGAACCAAATTTTGGAAAATAAAAAAATTGGAATGAGGTTTTCAAAAGGGGAGAGAGATAAAGACTGACAGGCTCAATGAAAGGAGAAGAAAGTTTTTAAAACATTTTGATAATGAAAAGGGGGAACATGAGAATTATTATAGGCAAGAGTAGGATTGAAAATGAAATGCAATTAAAAGGGTTCATTCATTTTAGACTGAATGATACTGATATGAAGATGATTTGAAGAAGGAAACGTAAAAAGCCTCACAATATGAACACTTACCATTTTGAGGTCTGCTATGGTCAAGGCATGGCTACGCCTATCACTGTAGTCACCCTCTGTGTCTGTATAGAAAACATGTGGAAGTGAGTCTTTAGTTTATGATAATATTTTGCTTAAAGAAAAAAAAGATCCTGTCATAAAGAACTTTCCTGACACAATTGTTTTAAAAGCTTAAGTTATTTACGATCTAGAATATCTTTGAAGTGACTACCTTTTCAACTCTTACCCAGGTAATTCTATTCAACTGACTTTTATAATGACTTCCAAACATTTCGCATATCTTAACAACAGCTGGCTAATTTGGTAGTCCCTTAAAAAAAAAAGAATTCAAATGTCTGTTTACACACTTTTCATCTCATGCTTTTAATTGCAGTCTTTTTCTGGCATGGGCATTCTTGGTTACTATAGTCTGTTTTGGTCACTAGCCAATCAGTTTGTTTCTAGACCATGCTTTCTGGAAAAGGTTTTTTCCAAGCTTCAATTTTATGTAGATCCTGCAGAGTATCATGTTTTCACAAGTCACTCAGTCAATTTAGATTCTATCAGACCAATCCTGCTAACATAGCCTCTGCACCATATTTTATTTCATCCTTCATTCAGCGGACTTCTTGCTTCATCATTTGTGTAATACGGGACAGTGCAATACTTTACTATCTTCGGAGATCGGAGAGCCGTTTTCCGACGTCCGCTTCAATTACCAAGAACCGGGTGAACCGGTGGTCAATTTACTTCAACTGGCAATGCTAACTATAAGATAACTATAAGATAAGAGCAACAATAATTCTTACAACTTTTTTGTAGTCATTTTGTAGTCACTTTTTGTATGAGATAAACACTTGTCTATTCATGAAATGTAGTGATATATACCCTGTATACATATTCTTACAATGTAATAAGAAATGTTGCAAAAAATGAGCCGGGAAAGAAAAAGTTTGTCACCTGAAACGAAACAACATAGCCGTCTGATACATTTCCCCATTCTCTTTCGGAGTCTGGCAAAATATCGACGATTACGAGATGATCTACGGGCCATTTTCTTTGAGATATCGAGACAAAAGCAGAGCTTACGTCTTTGTATGTAGGTGAATTCGTAAAGAATGAAGCACCTGTACAGATGCGTTACTAATGTAAACACAAAACTTGCGCGTGTAAGTGGCATCTTAGTAGCAGGTTTCTCATTGGCTAAAAGTTAGTACTTAGCGTGCACGCACTACACATCCATTGTTTCGTATGTCAATGCGCACTGGTAGTATGATAGATCTCTACCTATTGGATGAAATTACAACGCGAGACGTCACAATCGCTGTGTATCAGTAGGCATACGCCTTACATGGACATTGTCATAATTTTGCCCCAACCTCATGGAATGACCCGTATGTGAAATAGCACTTCAGCTTCATTTCCTACGTCTTTGGCACTACCGTACAAACTAGGGGTGCGCGCGAACCCCCCCCCCCCCCCCTTTGGAAAAAAAAAGGGAGGGGGGCGAAGTCATTTTTGTGGTTGAATAGAACTAAGAAAATATGGAAACATTGAAAGAAAAAAAAAAGAGGGAAGAGGAAAAACGAAAGGAAAAGGAGAAAAGAGAAAGTAGAAGAAAAAAGAAAAGAAAAAAGAAAAGGGAAAGGAAAGGAAAACAAAAACGGAATTAAAAGAAGGAAAAGAAAAGGTAAGGTAAGAAAAAGAAGGAAAATTTTTTAGCTCGCTTACTTCGCTGGCTCGCAAGAACACTGGAATTTTGATATATTCGGGAAAAAGGCACCCCCCTTCGGAAATGGGCTGTAGCCCCCCCCCCCTCCCCCGCTCCGCGAATTTTTAAATTTCCGATATTCATATTCGGGCAGCAAGGTGCTGGAATATCCAATATTTGGGAAGCATGGTTCTCAGATAATCATATTATGGATCTTGTGTATGTAACTTTTGTACAATTTCACTACGAAAAGTTAAAAAAGATGTTGCTAGCTCGCTTCTCTCGCAAACAATTAGAAATTGAAAAGTTGATATTCAGGCAAAAGGTGTACCCTTCGGCAATGGGATGCAGCCCCCACCCCCACCCACCAGGATTTTGGATTCGGGCAATCACCACTCATATTCTGGCAGCGAGGTACCAGAATATCCACATAATTTGGGCAGCGAGGTTCCCAGATAATTAAAGGGGAATGAAAGGCAACAAACATTAGCCAATAATCATGCAGATAATTGTCAGCCTATTATAAATATCTTGACATTACTCCTATCTGATTATTTAAGAAGAAGAACCATGTCTCAAGAAGTAGCAGGTTCCTTGCCAGACATTATCCCGTGGGGGCTGCCATTTTCTTTACAAAGTAATGTCAGAGTAATGCTATTTGTGAGATACCCACTGACCTGTATACTATAGCTAAGAAGACACTCATGATCACCTGTGGAATGCATGACACTGGATTTTCTCATTATAAACCTTTTTTGTAGTCATGTACATTCAAATGAAGATACTTTTATCCTGTCAGACAACCTTTTTGTGTCAAGATATTTGGTTCTGTCAGCTGTTTCATAGGTGGAGGCGCTTTCTTTTGTTATTCAGGATTTGGCATGCACAAGTTGTTGCCTGGTCAGACAAAGGTTTGTCAATTCTTCAAAAAAGTGACAAAGACCTACATACAACTGCTCGTAGATATAACCTGTGCGAGATGCTGGGGGTACCAAGATGGCTGCCATTTTGCATTGGTGGCTTTAGTTGTACAATAGCTGTTCATTATGCAACATTATATCCATTGTGTACAAGTAAATGGACATGCACTACTATGATATCACAGTTTTTCAAAATGGCAGCCCCCATGGGAAAATATCTAGCAAGGAATCTGCAAACTTTAGAGAGATTGTTATCCTTACCGTAATCAAATAGGTATTTTCAAGATATTTTGAACAGGCTGACCATTTCCCACATGATTATCATCTAATGTTTGTTGAGTTTCATTCTTCTGTACATTTCCACAAAGAAAAGTTTGTGAAAATTTTACTCGCTCGCTTCGCTCGCTCGCAAGAACACTGGAATGTTAATATTCGGGCAAAAGGCATCCCCCCTTCGGCAATGGGCTGTAGCCCCCATCCCCCGCCCCCGAGGATTTTTATAGTTCCGATATTAATTTTCGGGCAGCAAGGTGGTAAAATATCCAATATTATTTTGTGAAGCAAGGTTCTCAGATGATAATATTATGCAAATTGTGTATGTAACTTCTGTAAATTTTCACAAAAAAATGTTGTTAGCTCGCTTTGCTTACAAACATTACTTTAGAAATTGAAAAGTTGATATTCGGGCAAAAGGCGTCCCCTTCGGCAATGGGATGCAGCCCCCCCCCCCCCCCCGAGGAATTTGCAAGTTCCGATATTCGAGTAATCACTACTTCATTATTCGGGCAGCAAGGTGTCAGAATATCCACATAATTTTTGTGGGCAGCGAGGTTCCCAGATAATTATGTAACTTCTGTATGTAACCTCTGTACATTTTCACTATAAAAAGTTTTTAAAAATTTAGACTTTGAAAAGTTTATATTCTGGTAAAAGGCGTCAGCCCCCTCCTTGCGAAAAATGGGCCCGTATGATCAAGATCTCTACATCTGCGATTTTCTTTTATTACTATTAATTTTGTGTGTGTGAGTGTGGGGGGGGGGGATTAGGGTGCAGCATTTTTGTCGGCAAATTTGGGTGTCACACCCCCCCCCCCAATTAAAAATGTTCTAGCGACGCCCCTGGCTGTTATTTACGGTAGACTCTAAGTAAATAGTAACTAGTATATTCTTTTCCTTTGTTCGACTTCTATATCCATTAAAGTGATGAACTACAGTCATACGTGAGCCGGTCTCTACATGTCTCCCCACGATTTTGAAGTTTTAGAAATAGAATTATTTGTGATGTATTGGTCAGAAATTTAGGGTAAAATGCTCTGAAACAAGGCAGAGACTGCACCAGAGAGCACATAAAACCTTTGAGCTTCCAGGGCCCTTAAGCGGGCCCTGGACTTCGACCGCAACGGACTCCGCGCTTCGCGCACAATTCAGTGCGTCCCAGTAAAAAACGAAACCGAGATTCATCGATGTTTAATCATATCTTAATCACAATAATGATTAATAAATGACACATATTTGTAAAGCTTGGATCCTCTTCTTTCATTTGCTGCCACTCATATGATGCATACTTGACGCATGAGTGAATAAAGACAATATGAAACAGGGCTACCAAAAAGTCGTTTGGCCAACGATATCTTAATTTCAAAGAGATAATCACATTTCTAGAAAGTTCATTTTCTGCCCTTCATATGACACCTCAATCGAGAAAAATGAGCCAGGGGTGACAAAGCTCTGTTGGTGTAAAGTTATGCTTGCATTTCCATGATTTATTAAACGAATTCGTTTGCACTGACTGCCTGTCCTAGCAATAAACAAACAAGACAAAAGACTTCATGCATGGCAGATCGTCAACAAAATTTAGTGGTGAGTACAAAATAATAAAAGCTGATTGAGAGTGAGGTACGTTTTCTTTATTAACCCTACTTGACCATGCAGTTAACAACAGAGCAACGAGTATTTCTGGTAACAGAATGGAGACGATCTGGGAGCCTTTGATAAATCATGGAAATGCAAGCATCAATTTACATAAACAGAGCTTTGTCATCCCTGGATCAATTTTCCCGATTGAGGTGTCATAGGAAAGAGCAGAAAATGAACTTTCTAGAAATGTGATTATCTCTTTGAAATTAAAGTAGATATTCATTGATTTTTAAAACTGACTTAAGTTTCATTATTGCGTAGGTGAAGCTTAGACCGGACAAGTTTGTCAAAATTCGACGCTTGCAAACATTCGAAGTAATGATTATTATCAATTACAAATTGCTAAAATACAGCCCCGACATAGCACCTGAACAGCTCTCCGAAAGCCGCTGAAATGTGTGACGTCAAAGAGAGGACGTTAATTGCACAAGCAGACGATGTCCCATAACATCTCACATATTTTCAGTGCCTGTTTTGTCATCTTCTCTTCAGTTATTTCACTTCACTAGCATTAGTCTATTATGTTTAATCCATATATTGCCTCACTCTAAACCCCGTGCATGGGTTTATTTGGATGGAAAATGAAGCGTTACAAGAATAAAGGAATCAGTTGCTTGTAAACAAAATAGACGCCATTGCATTCACAGCTGCATACACCGCTGGACGTTCGGCGTTGAATGAGGGATAAATACCGTCCTTGCAATCATTCAGCGGGCTTTTCAATTTGAAAGTGTGGTTTCTTTGATTGTTCATTAACCCTCATCCTATATATTTTCCAAAAAAAGATTTCAGTAATCAGAATCTGTTTCATTCCCATTTTAGAATGGTGTGAAATATGGGCACGTTTGAATACACTAAATTCTTTATAATTTGAGAAATAACTGCACTGCACTTATGTTCATTCTTTATGGGACGTCGTCTGCTTGGACAGGATTGTTCCCTTTATTGACGTCATTGAAACATTGTTATTTTTTTGGCGAAGCGCTTGTATATCGCAGATGCTGGGAGGTAGTTTTATTTGTATTATTGTTTAATTACCTGATATAGTTGACTTTAAACTGATACGATTGCTATCTGTTAACTTGCCAGTTTCTAGTGATACATTATTTATCATATTTGTGATTTTCTTTGAATGTGTACTTTAAGATATCGTTGGCCAAACGACTTTTTGGTAGCTCTGCTTCATATTGTCTTTATTCATTCATGCGTGATGTATGTATCAGATGAGTGGCATCAAATGAAAGAAGAGGATTCAAGCTTTACAAAATAAACATCGATGAATCTCGGTTTCGTTTTTTTCTGGGACGCACTGTATATTTTGTTTCTTAAAGGCCAAGTCCACACCAATATCAAGTTTATTTGAATAAATAGAGTAAGATTAAACAAGCATAACAGTGAAAATTTCACTGAAATCGGATGTGAAATATCACATATTTCAATTTTTTGCTTCAATAATGTAAAACATGGTTTGACTCCTTATGGAACATGTAAAATCATCGTTATTGTAACTTATTTTGATACAAGGGAGAGATTCTTTATTATCACATCCATAAAAATTGAAATATTTGAAATTTCATATAATAAAATACATAAGGAAAAGTGAGTGTGTGACATCATCGGTTCACTCATTTGCATACCGCCCATGTTATGCATATAACTGTTTCATGAAATAATGCAAAACTTCGAAATGCCGTAACTTTCTTATTTTACATCCGATTTCAGTGAAATTGTCACTGTTATGCTTGTTTAATTTTACTCTATTTATTCAAATCAACTTAATATTGGTGTGGACTTGGCCTTTAAGTTTAAGGTGCGAACCCCCTCCTAAAAAAAGCTTGTACGGGCTTAAATTGGTGTCTCAATTTATTAGACAATTTATTTCGTCTTACCTGTAACATTTAGCTCTATTTCTGTCTGGTAACCGAGACATGCTACACTGTAAATAATTATCTTCTACTAATAATGCTCACTGTCTATAATGAGCTGACAATGACAGACTAAGGGTTAAATAAAATATCAGTCGGCCTATCAAATACTCAATCATAAATGAACTCTTTTATGTACTGGGTGGGTTAAGTACGTCACGCTGTCTTTATCAGCTGGTATTAAAAAAAAAATATCATTCACTGTTTCATAGCAAACTAATTAAGTAGTGTAGAGAGGTTTTATAATGATGCGCAATCTATTATGCATAGGCCTAATCATAGTCAGGAGCCCTCGAAACTGCCGCCCCATTAAAAGCTGGTAGAGAGAGAGAGACAGAGACAGAGAGAGACAGAGAGAGGGAGATAGGGAGACAGAGAGGGAGAGAGAGAGAGAGAGGGAGACAGAGAGAGAGAGAGAGAGAGAGAGAGAGAGAGAGAGAGAGAGGAAGAGAGGGAGGGAGATAGATAGAGACGCATGAAAACAATATTGGGATCGGCCAGGAGGGTGGAGGTTTCTGAACCACGCCCACCGTGCCCCTGCTGAGCTGCTAGATAGCTAGCTAAGGAGTTATCACAGGGAGTTATCTGTGATAACTCCTTGAGATAGCTAGCTAGGGCTAGCTCTGTGTGTTCGGAAATGTCATGCATGCATAGGAAATGCACGTAAACATGCATGGTAGATAAAACGTGGTTGCGTGGCCGCCGAAGTAATAATATTATGTATTCATCAAAGAGCTTATATGTTTCAGAGAAATTTCACTACACGCTACTTCCGTAGTATGATTGCACGCTGTGATTTTTCGTCGTGTGAAATACAGAGGCGCCAAAAATTATACGGGCGGCACAGGCCCCCGTGCAGAAGTTGGCGTGAAATCATTTATCTCCCTTTTCTTCCAATTTCACATCTTATTTAATCATTTCCAGCGCTTAGTTTTTGCACGATAGCAAGGATTGACTACTGACACCCGATAGTTCGGAAAAAAATAAAAAGAAATAAATCTTCAATCCAGAATAAAAGCCTGAATCTCCAAGGCTGTCACGTGCAGTATGGCAAGGTTTTTATTTTCCAATTCACAACAAACCCAGGCAGATAAAATAGAAAAGTATATATAAAATACAAAATACAGTCAATTCATCCTGATGAAATTTGTATGCTTGGGCTGCTAGGCATGAGGCGAGAGTTAGCCAAATTTTGAAAGTGCTCTTCTAAACTTGGGGGCGCGAAACATAATTATGCGAGGGAGGTAAAGCGACCAGCCTTAGAAATCACTGATCTTTTTAACATTCTAAACACCTATAAAACACTAGGCCCTTAATATGCAAGTTCCCCTGAAAGTTCGAGCCCCTCATGTAACAATATTTTTCCTCACCGTTTTTTCCTTTATTTTCTGCCTTTTGCTTCTTCTTTTTTTTTGCGCCCCTTCAAGTGCCGCCCGGGGTACGTGTCCCCCTGCCTCCTCCACTCAAGGCTAAAGCATAATGACAATCGGACAATGACAATGACAATGACATGTATTCTCATGCAGGGTATTAGAGAATACAATGTACATAATCATATACCGCTCGCGAATACACGTATCTAGAAAAGAAGAAAAACTAAACAATCAATTGCAGTGGCGCAAATCCATTTTTGAAATTCGGGGGGGGGGGGGGGGCGGGGGTCACCACATGATTTAACTTTTGTACCTGTCCGAAATGTCGGGGGGGGGGGGGGTTGTCAGAAAAAAAAATTCTGACAACCAACCCCCCCCCAAAAAAAAAGTTATCACATTTTTTGGGTCTAGTTTACTCCAAAATTCTCTGACAAGCAAACAACAAACAAACAAACAAAAAAGGTTATCGCATTTTTTTGGCTCTAGTTTTCCTCCAAAATTCTCTAACAAGCAAAAAAAAAAAAAAAAAAGGGTTATTCAAAAAGGTGGGGGGGGGGGGATACATGTCCCCCTGTCCCCCTGGATTTGCGCCCATGATCAACTTGATCAAGTAAGTGTAATCTGATGAAACGAAAGTTGAAAATTGATAAAGTGAATAACATGATGACTCCTACAATATTCCAAAAAAGGTGAATAATTTCATCAGCATATCATTCGCTGCTTTGCCGCAGATCAACTTTGCTGATTAAAGTCTGACTCTGAGGTAAAATCTGAGGCCCCGCATAAATTTACAGCACATGTCAAAACAAGAGATCGGAGGTTACTGCTGATATGGTATGGTATGTGTGTGTGTGCTGAGTGGAGATGACGTTATTCCTGTCGATCTTCGTAATATAAGTTCTCTATATATAGCCGACTGAATCTGTGTCGTGTTTATGAATGGACGTACGGTGAAAGTGACATTGACGACGTCAATTTGTGTGTTTCTGAGATATTTTTTGCATAACTTTACATATACTGAGATTTCGGTAAGTACGAAGTCAATAGTGTTACGATCCCTTTCCTTTTTATTCTAGTATTTTGCCGTAGAATAATTTAAAAGGTCGTTATGCATTCTGGTGCTTGTGTCGCGCGTGGCGTGGCATGCCATAGGCCCTTGGCCTTGCCTTCGTGCTGGCTCAAATCCCCCGCGGGGAGACCGCATAGGACCGGATCTAACACGGTGCTCATTCAGGCAATGTAACTTAAAGGGAGCCACCGCTCGATATCCATGTACGTTCAATTTCTTTTGCTTGCCCCTATTGCAAGGTCGTGCATAACAATCTTGGAGCAGCGAACAAAATTGCCGTCGAGGGTGGGGTAGTTGGTCAGTTGGGCTGTTCAGTTCGTCTTTCTTCGGTCGAATGCGTATCACTGCAATTGCGTGCTCGTTTACCGAAGATGTACGGAGATTCCTGAATATTACCCGAGCCGGGCCAAGCTCCAAAGCACCACGATTGGCGACTTTTCGGTCCCTTTAAACTTTGTGGAGTTCTGTGTAGCCCAAGTTAACAAACGTGGTCATGGAAGACCTCCAACATTAGAGACAGTTGCAAAGCCTGGGGTGGTCTTATCAAAGACAAACCGTCAAGACATAACAACACTGTCAACAGCAAGATCAGCAAATGACCGTCTGTTATGGGGAAATCTTTAATATTTCTGACATTCTTCAACCTTCCCCATATACAGATGGTATGACCGTATATAGATCTACATGTATGCACTCACACTTATGCGAGGTTATTGGAGATAACCTCGCACTCGGTACCTTCATACCGTGAGCAGTTGCCTCCCATAATAAGTGTGTGATATCTTGCACATATGTGTGCAGCAGAGGAGCAAGATCACCGACCAAAAACAGCTTGAAAATTTCACTTGATCAAGATGATAAAGATCCTATCAAAGGATCTGGCATAACATTAGATATTCTATCATTCTAAAATGTAGAAGGAAGTATTTTCTCAAAATTTTGCTGATTATTTTGGTGTTTTTACCTCTTCAACTTTGTGGTCGTGACAGGCCAAAATTTACACAGCTCCATATAGTGATGGTCCCGTGAGTGACATGTATGCAACAATGGGTCCGATCAACGGTCTGCGCTGCGGCCGTTATGCCTAGCCTGGAAGGCTCTTTGAAGAGTAAAAAAAAAAGCTGATGCTACTCTTCACAGAGCCTGGTTTTTAATCTCGCTCTGCAATCATGGCAATATAATATAGCAGCCATTTTGGAGTCTAAAGAACCTCTTGAAAATCACCTTTACCGTGAGCCAGCTTCTCTCATCTCCTCTTCACCATTTTAAAACCTCATTTTTTACCCTAGAATTAAAAAATTGCGGGAAAAAAAAAATGTGAAATATTAATTTTAATGGATACCGGTAGGTTGAATGTTGTCCGAACGACGCCCGAAAAAGCCTTCACTGCGCTCGTAAACCCGGAAGTGTCCCGTAGTGTCATCGACCTACAGTCACGCAATTTTCAGATCCACCATATGTTAGACAAGACCGCTACGAGCACTGGCCTCGACCTCGCATGCATTTTGACCGTGTGTCTTCAGCATGCATGCAGTAGCGGTCTTGTCTTGGAAAGAGATGAAAAATGGAATGGAATGAAATTAAATTAACATGACTATTTTGGGTTTTTGTTTTTTGGTGTTTATACACCAAAAATGAAGTGAAATGGAAAGAAGAAAGAAGATAAAGGAAGAAAAAGTGATCGAGATCAGGGAAGTTCTGAGCAGGTTACAGAAGTTTGGAGAGTGTAGTTCTGAAAAGAACTATTCCTCTGTAGAGTAGTTCTGAAAGAGAGTTTCCGAACTACGGTTATCTTTTGTTAAAGGAGTAGTATATCTGTCTCAACGTGTTTAACTCGAGGAAAACTGCAGTGTGGCGAGTATTTATGCAGTTGTACCATAACTGTGCGAGCCCGTGTTCGCCATTCCGGGCCTGTGATTGGTCTGTTAACAGAAGTGGGCGTGGCTTGTGGTTGCGTGATCTAAATGTGCGTCTGTGTCGAAAGCTTGCCGCTCAAATGTCTAAGTCTATATCAACTGCCATAAAAGATGGATTTTCTTGCCCAAGCTTCAAAAATCTAATTTTGTTATATACATGTATGTTCATGAGGAATGATGAATATATATTTCTTGAGAGAATTATTTTCAAAATTTTCATATTTAATATTTTTGAAATAAAAATACCTGTTTAGTGATGCATACATACATGTGCACGATGTAGATCTGTGAAAAAAAACATGGTATCAATATAACTTCGGTAACCAATATTTTGAAATCTGTTTCTGAGGGTAAAAGATAGAAAGTTTATATGCATATTTCATATATTTTTTTAACCCTTTGGAGACAATTGACCACATTTTGTGGTTTGGCTCAATAACTTTTGAGCTCTAAAAATATAGCAGATGCATGAGTAGAAAGAGAGAGCAAAAATTTCTGCACACACTACATGTATGTCCATTTTTGTTGCATGACCATATTGCATTTGATGCCAGGAATTTTAAAAATGAGAATAAGCTTCAAAATCGTTGTCTTTATCAAAATTGGCAATTTTTATCAACTTTTCGACAAAATTCTTAACCATGATTATTGTTTTCAAAGACATTACAACTTATAACCATGGATCACTAAAAGAAAAATATTATTGTTGCCAATTTGAAGAACAAAATGTGATCAATTTAGCCATTAAATAATTCCTGTCCTGAAAGGGTTAAAAAGATCATATCTTTCTTTTTGCTCTCTGGGAGGTGTTTCATAAAGCTGTTCGTAAAGTTACGAACGACTTTACGCACGACTGGTACCTGTTCTTGGGTGCTGATCAGATTCTCAATCATTTTGATTCCCATCAGCTAAAGTTGAAATCCGATCTTTGTGGATTAAAATTCTTGCTGTTAAACAAGCATCCGAATGTAAAGTTTATTATTTGTCAAAATTGATTAGGGTTATTGGAAATTCAGTCCCACATGTTAAAACACCAGGGAAAATCTGGGATATCTCATTTAGCACAAGAACATATCGCCAGTCGTGTGTAAAGTCGTTCGTAACTTACGAACAGCTTTATGAAACACCCCCTGCAGTTGTTCTTCACACTTCTGTATCTGTTTTTTTTTCTAATCTATGTGCTTTTATGAAAATCAATTATCTTTTTTTGACCAGAGTTGGCATCTAACGATGCCATCTGAAAGATGGTTCATTGTATAATGTCAACCAGATGTAGCTAATCACTAGACTAACAAGCATTATAGCCTCTTCTTTAGGTATTTTTAGTTGCTTGCTGTACCAGTCTTGTGGATAACATTGAATTATAGTATTTCCTTTCTATGGCGATATACTGGTACCCACTATGAGATATATGCTGTACAGTGAATGGCAAGATTAAGTAAAAGGGTATCAATTGTTTGCCCTACCAGCAATTACAGCAATTACTGCTGTGATGTGGTAAAGTATGAGATGTGTAAGAGTGATGTCTGCATAAAGAAAGAAACAATTGCATCATAAATGACTGGAGCTCCATGAAAGAATATTTATACATCAGTGTATATCCTGTGGTTTGCCAAAAGGTACCTGGATGACAGTGCAGTTTAGTGTTTTTGATATCTCAAGGTTTGTATTTTTTTATAGATTCGTGGATGACTGCAATATCATGATTTTGCTATCTCATGGTTTACCTGTGTGAACACATAAAGAGTGACTTTATATGCAAAGGCTTGGACAATGGTAATATTTGCTGTATCCGTGCAAAATACTTTGATAAGGCAAATCAATGTCGTTTCAACTTGTAATCTGTACTATGACGGTTGAAGGTGAGAGATTTCATCCAGTTTATAATGATATTGAATAGCTTTTCTTCTATGGGACACAACGATATAGCACCTGGTTTGAAAATAATTCACTTGTCATGCTGCCTTGTGAAATGCTCAGCTAGTGTTTTCCACTCCAGGGCCCCGTTGCATAAAACTTACCATTAATGGTAACTCTGCCATCAATGGTAACTACCATAGTAACATTGCTCAACAGCCAATCAAATTCAAGGTTTACCGGAAGTTACCATTGATGGCAAAGTTACCATGAATGGTAAGTTCTATGCAACGGGGCCCTAGTCATTCAATATTACATATTTTTTGAACATGTAGACATGTGGAGCAATTTTTATGCCTCTGCCCACCGAAGGTGGTGCCGGAGGCATTATGTTTTCGTGTTATCCGTCCGTCCGTCCCGCTTTCTTGTTCGACCGATAACTCAAGAACCACATGAGGTATGAACTTCAAACTTGGTGTTAGTATGTATCACTATAGGAAGACGATCTGATTAGATTTTGGGGTACGTAGTTCAAAGGTCAAGGTCACAGAGGCCAATTTTTTCCTGAAATTTCAGGTGTTAGGCTCGTTCTAGCGATAACTCAAGAACCATTTGAGGTATGAACTTCAAACTTAGTGCTAGTATGTATCACCATAGGAAGATGATCTGATTAGATTTTGGGGTACATAGGTCAAAGATCAAAGGTCAGTGTCACAGGCCAATTTCTGAAATTTCAGGTGTTAGCTTTGTTCTAGTGATAACTCAAGAACCAATTTGAGTTATGAACTTCAAACTTAGTGGTAGTATACATGTATCACCATAGGAAGATGATCTGATTAGATTTTGGGGTACGTAGGTCAAAGGTCAATATCACAGAAGCCAATTTCTGAAATTTCAGGTGTTAGCCTCGTTCTTGCGATAACTCAAGAACCATTTGAGGTATGAACTTCAAACTTGGTGCAAGTATCTATCACCATAGGAAGAGGATCTGATTAGATTTTGGGGTATGTAGGTCAAAGGTCAATTTCTGAAATTTCATGTATTAGCCTTGTTAATGCGATATCTCAAGAACCATTTGAGGTATGAACTTAAAACTTGGTACTAGTATGTATCAGCATAGAAAGACGATCTGGTTAGATTTTTGGATATGTAGGTCAAAGGTCATAGAGGTCAATTCTGAAATTGCAGGTTTTAGCCTTTACGTGATATCTCAAGAACCATTTGATCCATTAACTTTAAACTTGGAACTAGTATGCATCACCATAAGGCATAATGAGATGAACTGATTAGATATCTGTTCACGTAGGTCAAAGGTGACAGGTCATAGAGGTCATTATACAAGTGTATGTGAAATTAATGTGTTTTTTTTTACCTTTGTTATCACCATATCTCAACTATTTTGTATTCTTGACTAGAAGGAGATAAAGTGATCAGACTTTTGGGTTATAAGCTGTAAGGTCAAATGTCAAAGAGGTCAATTAATATGTAATTAGAGGCTTTTTATTCTCTTTATCACAAGATTTCAAGCCATCAACTGAATTTAGGCGGATGCATATAGGAGACAGTTGCATTCATCTTGTTAATGTTAATTTTTGTTTTGTTCTTTACATGCTTTATTTCAGAGGGAAGGGGTCTAGGTGAACCCTGTTGGCATCATGTTCAAGGTGCAGGCATCGCGTGCAACCAGCCTCCTACCTCGCATACGGGAGGCATGGCAATACAGGCAGCTACAGAAGATGGCCACACCTTCCTGCGCAGTGCTGTCCATGAACGGTTTCCATGGAAACAGGTACAGATCTACCGTTGCACCGGAGCAGCCTGCAGAGAAGAAGAAGATTGAGAAATTGATGGTAGCCAATCGAGGTGAGAGATGAGAAAATGTGCACAACTGACATCATTTTGCCAACTTTAACCTCGTTATAAAGATTGTCACCATCTTTAATTTTTGTCTTGAAAAATAATTTGAAATATATATATTTTTGATGATTGATAAACACTTGTGTTGAATGATTTCTGAAGAAAAAAGAAAAAATTTATTTCAAAATTGCTCTCATTATTTAAAAAACAATTTATAATTAGTATACAAAGAATATCAGTTAAGAATGTTTCTGTTTTTATAGCATGTATCAAGGAAACATTCTTTAAAGGGGAATTAACCTCAAAATATTAATGTGCTTATATTCAAAGATGTAATCAATTCCTTCTTGTTGTCCTACGTAGTTTTGCATTAAGATATACGAGATGGGTATAAATCAAGATTTTCTCAGCAAAATTTATCGTCTGCTAGCAATACCTGGGGGCTGCCATTTTCTTGATGTGTACATAAAGATATTTTTAATCCGAATGTAAAATTGTCTTTCTTCCTGATACAAAATCCCATTTGAAATTTGAAATATTTAAGAGAATATACATATATTCTAAAAACGAAAATATATTTTATATTTCTTTGAAAATTACTATTTTACTAAATATAAATCTATTTTCTGGATACTATGAGTATGCGACAGAGCAAATTAATTCAAATTTATGGATGATAACTTTACCGAGCATCAGTAGTGACAAACTATGCATTCACCTGCTTTGAGATAATGGATTTCAATAGTCAGAATGCGCATTGTATAAATTATGTTCTGCTCTGCCAGGCAAGCCCAAGAAATCGATTTCTATTTAGCAAAACCAGAGAATTTAAAAAGAAATCTATAAATTTCAAATTTTAGAATATATGTATACACCTGTTATGTATTTTCCATCATATATGGGGATTTTTTGTAATGAAGAGAAGCAATTTAGCTCTAGGATTACAAATATCTTCCTGACCGGAACGGTTCCCAATGGTTCATGTACAACTCCATATCATCAAGAAAATGGCAGCCCCCATGTAAACTGTTAGCAGATGATACCGTGTGGTAGAATGGCTTGATTTAAACCCTTTTCTGATATTTTATTTCTAAAGTGATACAGGCCAATGATTAAAAATATATTACACCTTTGAACATAAGTACATTTATATTCATGGGTTAATTCTCCTTTAAGGAAATAAATTGCAGTTCGATATAAAACAGAATGAAAAGAAAGAAGTAGACAGCCTTCATTTTAACTATATGTACAAAATCCAAGCTTCCAAAATAATGTCTTTCTTCTTGCTCGCATGTTTTCAGGTGAGATAGCTATTCGAGTGTTTCGAGCATGTACCGAGTTAGGCATCAGGACAGTGGCCATCTACTCAGAGCAAGATAAGGGTAACATGCACAGGGGTAAAGCTGATGAAGCATACCTGATTGGAAAGGGATTACCACCTGTAGCTGCATACCTGTCTGTACCAGAAATCATACAAATAGCCAAGGTAAAGTCTTACTGAGCTCAGTTTTAACATACCCTTAATGCAGGACACTAACTATTGGCGGTACATAATGTGGGCCCTCAAATTCTAGCTCCGGACCCCCCAAAATTTATGCTAACAGGGAGTCCATGCATACAGACCCTAAACGTTTCAATATGGACCCCCTGCAAAAAAAACAGTAGTATGGAGCCCTGCCTTATTCCTTGTTCACGCATGATACCGTGAACCGCCCCCTCCAACAAAACAAAAAAAAACACCCACCAAAAACAAACAAACAAACAAACAAGCAACAAACAAACAAAGCAATAATATTGATACACTACACTTGAACTTGTTTGTATTTGGGTGAGGTACTGAGTAATGAAAGCATGCAATTGAAATGAGAAGGAGGCGGTGTTTTTCTTTTTTGAATCACATCTTGTTCTTTTGATTTCTACGAACATTTTTTTTTTTGGTTGTTCTTGTTAACCTGTTGGGTATAATTAGATTTTGGTATAACACACATTTTTCATAGACTCCAATCTGAGTTATCTCGGACTTTAGGATTCAATGGGTAAAAGAGAAGGTTGAATTCTGGGAAAGCTGAAAAATAATTTGTAAGCTTTTCATTGCTATTATGTCAGTTTGGAAGAACATCATAGTAGAAATGTCCCCTGAAATGTATCGCTCTTCAAATGCCTTCAAATTCAAAATATGACAAGATATAGCTGGAACATTCGGGCCGAGCATTTATGCCTCATGTGTGTGCAGTCCCATATACCCATTTCTGTGTGCATGTGCTTTTCACTAAGATTGGGTAAATTTCTTATAGTTTTGATGATTCCAAAGCCTCACAGTATACACCAATCCTTATTCAGACATGATCAACCTTTCCCAATCGCTTTAAGACAGTTTCCTTCACAATGTAATGGCATGACCAAAACTCAACTTTATCTTTAAGCTTTTCAAAATTCCATTTATAGTACCGCAGTGTTTCTTACTTTAAGTGTACTTTGGAAGTTCATATTACTGCGAGATAAGACTACAAGGTCAAAAGTGAAAAATATTTTTGTTTGTTGAAATCCTAGTCAGTGCAAGTATTTAGCTTTTACTTGCAAGTGCCAAGTATTATATTGATTTCATCAGTAATGTAAAGTTACATGTAGATCTGTGGGAAGGAGTGCAGTTGCACATGCAGCTCTTTTGTGAAAACGTATGTTACATGTATATTGTTTCATATTTAATGAATATTTAGGGGTAATATTCAATCATTTTTTTTTATATTCTATCCCTCTCAACGACTTATTTCTAACTTACAGGTACATGTACATGAACACATAGGTTAATCAAATGCATTTTTTTTTTCATGTTTATAAAACGAAAGATTGCTACTGATGACTCTATAGGGAATTCATCCCTGAAGGTGATGTTTTAATACATGTAGCACGTTAAACAAGTTTTCTTTCACCTAGGTTTCTGTGGAGAAAGTCTTTAGATTTTGCATACATAAACTTGATTAAACTGGTCTATAATTCGTACAGTAAACAACTGAGACAACAGCTGCTATGTAGATTTCACTACAAACAAACGTTTGACTTGTGCATAAACTTGATTGCAGTGACTCAGTTTATTGTAAATTATGTAGTCAAGCATGAATTTAAGTAGACTCAAATCAACAACAGGAGTCCAGCAGAAATTTAAATGCATCAAATAATAGTTTAATAGTTTTTTGGCTTAGACTTCTTACAGGGATAGTAATAGGATTAAAATAAACACATTATCAGAACTTTCTATTACTGATTTATTATTACTCATTAATACCAAAATAATCTAAAACTACAGTATAGCATCTCTGGACTGAAAACCATTCCAAACAAGCTTTTGCATTTCAAACCATCTACACTAATTACTTAAAATTTACCAAAGTGGGACAGAAAGGTAATGTATGTAATTGAAGGGAATACTGAATGCAGCAATAACTAATACTAATGGAGAGTATATACTGTAACTCAGCGCACATTCTACATAATCTGCTTGTTTCATTGAATATATATAGACAAAAACATCTAGTTTGTTCGTAATGTATCCAATAGAATATTATACCTTCTCAGCTCTCAATTAACCCTTTCAAGACAATTGACCACATTTTGTGGTTTGGCTCAATAACTTTTGATCTAGAGCTCTAAAAAATATACCAGATGCACCAGTAGAAAGAGCAAAATTTTCTGCACACACTATGTCCATTTTTATTGCATGACCATGTTGCGTTTGATGCCAGGAATTTTAAAAACAAGAATAAGCTTTGAGATCCTTAAATTGGCAACACATTGAGAGGTTTAAAATCATTGTTTTTCATCAAAATTGGCAATTTCTTTCAACTATTCAACAAATTTCTAACCATGTATATTGTTTTCAAAGACATTACACCTTATTTGAACCATGTAGCACTAAAAGAAAAATATTATTGTTGCCAATTTGAAGAACAAAATGTGATCAATTTAGCCCTTAAATAATCACTGTCCTGAAAGGGTTAAAAGGGGGAATCCACCCTGGTATTTAGTTGATTTGATTAAAAGCTGAAAAATGAGAGAAATAGATTAGTGGAAGTTTGAGCAAAATCTGATAGGAATTAATTTTTAAAGTTGTAGTCAATCAAACACAAATTGGCAAGTCCATGACATATCTTTTATGAAGTATTGGAAGCAGGAGAAATGTAGTTTGCAAATATCAAACACATATATCTCTAATGTACTATAAATAAAAGGATATTGCTTTGTCACTGTGAAGTTGACTTTGCATTGCTCATTGCTCGTACAAACAAAATGAAGGTAAACTTTACTATAGTCAATATTGGTTGAAATAACCTCAAGTTCAGGATGTAAACAACGTAACACATACTATTGCATAGTGTGTTCAGTGTTAATAGATTTTATAAAACGGGTTCAAGAATGTACCCATCCTGATTGGTCAAATAACACCACGTGACCGTGCAAAAAAAAAGTGATAACGCACGGCGAGGGGACTAACGCACGGCTAATCCGGATCAAACACTAAGATTGTAAGAAAACACTAAGATTGTAGACCCGTTTTATAAAACTTTTAATACATGGTTGTGAGGTCGTGCATTAGTGCGATCCAGCAACACGCAGGTTTTTATCGTGGTGTCTAACACACTCGGCTACGCCTCGTGCGTTAGTACACCACGATAAAAACCTTTGTGTTGCCAGATCGCACTAACGCACTCCCAACCATGTATTAATAGTATAGTTGAACCATAATAATTTCACAGTTCAATGTGGTAACATTGCTTGTTGCCCATACAAGTTTTATGCCAAAGTCAATATGTGTTTGGAAAACTACAAATTTAGGATGGAATCAGTGCATCACATCTAGGTTCGCTGAACCTTAATAATTTTACAGTACAACATGAAAACAATGGGTATCCAGATGACCTTTTATTGATAATTTATTGATAGTTTTGGTAATAAATGTGAAATGCCTGGCACCAAAAGTTGATGAGTACATCTTCTTTTATCCCATATTGAAACGGGGATGTTTTGACTTTTCTGACCAGATTTTGGACTTCTTTTTAGGGTAAAAATGCTACTTGAGTCATGCAGCAGTCATTTGGAATATTGGCTGAGCCGAGCAATGCAATCCGTGTTGGGACACACACACACACCCCTACACACTGGCTTGTACTTGCTGAAGTGAGCCTCTTCAGAACATGTGAATTTAAAGGTAGTAGATAGTTTTGGGAAACCCTCAAAAAGTTTTCGTGAATTGTGAAATTTCTTTGATTTTACTTAATAAATAGCAGGGTACTAACGTAACTAAGATGCTTTGAAGTTCTTTCATCCTTAAGTGAATTATTTATCGAATGAGAGGTGAAAGGTAATAAAAAATCCCTGGCCCAAAAAAGAGGGGATGTAAATTCAAACAATGGCCACACACATTACTCACATGAGGATTGCTGTGTGTTGTAGAATACGCAACACATAGTGCGAAGCGCTGGGTTTATTGTGTGGGGAACCTTCGGGTGGATATGCTCTTAGCGTGAGGCAGTGAAAAGCCGTTACCATGCAAGCGCTTACAGATATTTACACTGAAGTTTGTTCGAAATCGTGAATAGAATATTAAATAATCTCGTACATACATGTATGTCTTATGATAAAAGGAGAATAGTATGTGACTATGTTAGATAAGTTTCTTGCCAGACTTTGCTACTGAGACTGTCTATGAGCTTTAAGCCGACACAAGAAAAGAATTTTGCCAAATTTTCTGAAATCACATACCTGTATTTCATTTCTTAATGACACAAAATCTGCATTGTCATGAGGCAAATGGGAAGTTCTTTCATATGAAACCAAAACTGAAAATAATGCCCATTACCAAATTATTCCTCTTGTAACCAAAACTGAATCTTCTCTTTAAGATTCATTGTTTTTAATACAAAGTTACTAACTTCATGGGCATGCCAGTGTTTTGTTGGCATCATGACATGTGTGGGGAGCATTAAAAGTTAGTATTTTGTTTACATTTGAGTGAGTGTTAAGAGGTTAACAAATTTGTTTCCTGTTTGTCAGCGAGAGATGTGCAAAGTCCAGCCTTATAGTGTAAATTCATAATAAAAGCTATTGATAAACCAGAGACCAGATCACCAGGGTAATGATACACAGAAAAAGTGCAATCAGCATACGGAAAGTTCATTATCATCTTCTTTCATACCCTTTCCTAAAAAAGAAAACTTGCTATTTATTTGATACACATACTTTCAAGAATTAAAAATAAAAATTCATATTCATTTATAATTGATGAGTTTAATATTTTCTATATAAGATTCTTGCATATAAGAGAAGTCCTGTCCTCTGAAAAAAAATCAAAATGAAAATTGAGGAACTGTTGAAGATCCAATTAATCCTTAAACTATCGGGCTTTGTTTCTATTGAAGCTTCCAAATAAGGGTCTGACTCTCATGTAATTTGCAAGTGTTCAGACAGATTCTAACATAATTACAGATCTGTAGAACTCAGTCTTATCTTAATTTGATAACAAACCATTTCCGAGAGCAGGCATGGTATCAACATGAAAACTACTTCGGTGTGTATTACAAATTGAATCATTCTGAAAATGAGTGGATATTGAAATCACATGTAGCAGCTTTGGTAAATAGGTTGTAAGAACATGTAATCCGTCAACCTGAATGTCAAAACCTCATAGTTCTATTCATGTTACATCGTCTGCTGATTGTTTTCTACCAGCATATTGTCATACAATATCTAGAATCCATTTTGTAATACTGTAGTACATATATGCATACAAGTGCAATTATACCAGTTACAAATGCATTTAATACTCACTTTATACTAGTAACATACATTCATCATGAAATACTGGTTACATCAGCTTGGGTGTTTTTATCTGGAAAGGGCTAATGTTATATTAGCCTTATCACGCAGGACTTCCTCTCCTACCAAGCTAATGTTAACCAGTTTTTAAGGAAAAAAAGCAGTTATACACCTGTACATGTATTAGCAGGTCTCTGGTTAGGAGTTTGTGTGCAATATGTCCAAATTAAAGGAGAATGAAACCCTGGGGAAACATCAATTTTAATGAAAAGAGAGGATTGAGAGAAGTAATTTTAAAAAAGTTCCATCAAAATCGGTTATGAAATGAGAAAGTTATGAAAGTTTGAAAAGTCTCAATTTACTTTCTATGGCAATCCTCAAATTGGCAACATTGCTTCAAAGTGAAAGTTTTAGTAGTACAACTCTCCATATGTTTTGTACACAAAATTTCATATTTTCTCCATTATCTCTAAAGATGCTGCTTGTCTTTTTGTGAACTCAGCACATGTTGTGTCAAATACATTTTCCCATGATATATCTTGAGCTAAGAAGGAGACAAACTGCACCTAGAGAGATAATGGGGAAAATATGAAAATTGTGTTCAAAACATATGGAGAGTTGTACTACTAAACCTGTCACTTTGAAGCAACATTGCCATTTTGAGGAACGCCATAGAAAGTAAATTGAGACTTTTCAAACTTTCATAACTTTTTCATTTCGTAAAAGATTTTGATGGAACTTTTTAAAATTGCTTCTCTCTATCCTCTCTTTTCATTAAAATTGATGTTTCCCCAGGGTTTCATTCTCCTTTAAGAGAAATTTGAACTTGTAGGATGAGGGTGGGGTAGGTTTTGGAGGACCAAAGCAATATTGCAGGTTGAAAGTATGCACTGACATATCACCCAGTACCCTTGTTATGGAGAATTTTGCCTCTGATATATATTTATTTTCTGAAGTACATGTTTGGTATTAGCAGCTACAATATTTTGCACTGGCAAGAACCCTGCCTCAAAGTGATTAAAACAATTTGTCACTTTAAACATCCTTTTTATTTTCTTAGTGATATTCCTTTATTTCATTTGTACATTTTCATTGCTCAGCAACACAAAGTTGATACCATTAACCCTGGCTATGCTTTTCTATCTGAGAGTGCAGACTTTGCTAAGGCTTTGCTAAGGCTTGTTGTTAAGTTCTTTAAACATCCTTTTCATCTTTTAATGAAATTTCCTTATTTTATTTTTACATGTTCATTGCACAGCAACACAAAGTGGATGCCATTCACCCTGGCTATGGTTTCCTATCTGAGAGAGCAGACTTTGCTAAAGCTTGTACAGATGCAAACATTAAGTTCATTGGTCCTTCACCTACAGTGGTACACCAGATGGGGGATAAGGTGGAAGCTAGACAAATTGCTATTGCAGCAGGTAAACTCTCATTTTATACTACTTTTAATGATAATAAGAATAATATTAATAATGATATAACAGTTTTTGTATAGCACTTAAAGTGCACCAGTCACCTGACAAAAATAATATGTGTACAACTAGAAAGTATAAAATCAACCTTAAAGAACTTTATCTGGCATTCTATAGTCAAAAGTTAAGGATATGAAGGAAATAAAGGATAACATGAAGGTGTTCGCGCGTAACTGAACTCCGAGTTAGGATCCGCTTGAGCCCTTATTTTGGAGAGGACGTACTGGTGCGTCGAGTTGTGTACTCATGAGTCGCTTTTACGCTTAGAGTGTAATTAAATGTAAACTTGCAATATCTCTTTATAGAAGTAATATTTGAAGCCCATATTTTAGTATAATAACATGGAACCTCTAACATATACATGTGTAGAGCAAAATATTTTGTGGTGATTAGTACCCTTTAAACATAAGATCAATAAAGTGATTAGAAATGTTATTTTGTATTAAGCGCTTTATAAATCCAGATTTTTAATTATCATCATTAGTAGTATACCATTTGAAAGTTGTCATTGTCATTAGTGAAAGATGAAAAAGAAACAAAACAAGGAAAACTTTATTAAAATGTCAATGGGTACAAATAAATAAATCACTAAATTAAATGAAAAGTACAGTTTAAAGTGTTTGACCGTTATTGCAAAGTGTAATTTAGGAGTTCATTGATTGTTAATTGAGACAGCTTGTTTGACTGAAAATCAGAAGGATGCTATGGGAAAGTCCATATGATATCCCATATGTTGCAAATCAAATAATTAATTCTATTGCACCTGATGTATAAAGTTCATACATGTAGCCCTACTAGAGCTTGGACAAGCCCAGGCAATGCAGGCATCAAGTGAAATGATATTTCTTGTGTGCCTTGTCTATTTACTACATGTATTATAATCTGTTTTATGTGGGATATAAATTAACAAATAAATTGGTTTCGCCCTCACTTCTGAGGGATATAATTACATGTATCATGTTTTGATACTCGGCCGTTGATATGTAGTAGGATGACCACAGAGGAATAGTGCACATTGTCTTTTTTGCCTTTGTGAAACACAGAATTGTACTGATATTTCCAGCCAGTTGCACAGTTCACCTTACATGTATGTGAAAGCCTTTTGGGAATATTGTATCAGTATGAACATTTAATTGTGAAGCATTAACATGAACATGTATTGTTGAGTTTTAAATACGGTGATAATCATTACGAACTTGAATATAAATGTTTACATTTGATATAAATTTATCTTTGCGCTTTTCCCCCCTTTCCTTTTGCTAAGTTGTTGTCCAAAGTCAGGTTAAGGAAACGTCAGATAGCAATTTCTATGTTATGAATTGAGACTATGAGAAAGAGCTAATATTTTCCGTAAACTAGTAACATGGCCAAGTTATCAATCTTTTCATTAATTGACCTCAACGGTGACAGGGATTCTGTTTGCTTGTGGGAATCAGTGGAGGAGATAACATGTTATTCTGTTTACATGCAAATTAATTACTTTATACATTTGCCGGATATGACAAAAGTTACTATACAATAAGTAAGTCTCGATGGGCAATGAGGCGTTGAGCCTTTTTCTCACGCCGGGAGATATGTTTCGATTTATTCTTTGAAGAGGATTGGTTGGCTTTCGGGGATCTGGAGTAAATGGGGTCACCTGTGGCTTTCTCGGTATCGCGTCTTGTCTCGCCTAATGAGACATATGTGTTTTTTGTGTGTAGTTTTGTCTGTGCTAGACACTACTGTTGTTGTTATAGATGTTGTAGTAGTTGTCATTATGGGCTAGCACACAGTATAAATTAACATGAACACCCCATTTAAATTTTTTTTTTTGCAAACTGGCCATAAATTGTGAAATTTGTAAAAATAAATTGACAACTTGAATACTGTACATATATTTCTAGTACTTATTTCATTGTACTATAACCAATTTACGCATTTATGTTTATCTCCTGGTTGTGTTGTTTTCACCTTACAGGTGTGCCGGTAGTACCTGGAACTAATGGGCCAGTCACCACCTCGCAGGAGGTTGAAGAATTCTGTGAAAAGTATGGATTCCCAATCATCCTCAAAGCAGCGTACGGAGGGGGAGGAAGGGGCATGAGGGTGGTCCGCTCTATGGATGTAAGTGCTTGGGAAGAAGAGGGATTGTAGAGTTTGATTGATCAATTGATATTTTCCAGGAGTGCTGCAGGCTTATATCAAGACCATTACAAAAAAAAGGAGGGTAACATGATGAGGGTACACAGTAGAAGAATCTACTTCTGAATAGATCATCCATAAATTTATTCAAATTATTGAATGACAGACCATTTCATTAACTTGGTAGGAGTTAATGTTTTTGAAATCAGAATGCAAGTTGCAATTATACTAGATGATGCTATGCCAGGCAAACTTTAGGGTCAGTATTAATTGCCATCGTAGAACATATGTGTGAACTGACATACAGATATAGCTTAGAGCAATTGAAAACAACTGAATGCCATATCACTTCAGATTTATAGTCTAATGTATGGAGTATGAAAGCTACATGTATGTGACCAAGAAGCAAATTAATTCTGTTTATTTACTTCATATCTCAATGTATTTACAGGAAGTCACAGAGAACTTTGAAAGAGCATCCTCTGAAGCATTAGCAGCATTTGGTGATGGATCCATGTTCATTGAAAGATACATTGAGGAACCCAGACATATTGAAGTTCAAGTATTAGGTAATATGCGCGATGTGCAGAAAATTTCAGTGTACCAGTTTCATTTTTACACTTTTACAATGTAATAAAAATATTTCAAATATTGAATTTTGGTTTTATGACACTACGACTACTGCTTCAAGGTCAATATCCTACGCTAACTGAAAGCCTAATTTAAACCCTGGATCAAACACTATATATGTAACCCTAACCCTAACCTAAACCTGAACCTAAAGCTAAACTTAAACCTAAACCTAAACCTAGACCTAACCCTAAACCTAAACCTAAACCTAAACCTACACCTAAACCTGAACCTGAACCTGAACCTAAACCTAAACCTAAACCTAAACCTAAACCTAAACCTAAACCTAAACCTAAACCTAAACCTAAACCTAAACCTAAACCTAAACCTAACCCTAACCCTAACCCTAACCCTAACCTAAAACACAATTTTAACCCTTACCTTAACCCTTTTATCTTTGAAGATTGAAGAAATGAAGCCTGGAGCATTTGTCGTCTGAGCATATGTATAAATATACCTTGGATTTTATGGTTCTTCTTTGATATGTGTCCTGTATGACATATTTATTTTGTCTTTTGTTTAATCCCACATGTATACAATCACTCTATGACAATTAACTTATGTTTCTTTCTGGTATCACTATGCAATGACCAAACAACAATATTGAAATAATTATATAGAAAATCAGTATATTAGAATTATTTTCCTAACATGCCTTACATACCCAGAATGACGCTATGATAATTTCCAAGGGGTATGAATCAAGTGATATTGATTTCTATCGTCCATTCCAGACTTTTGATCTTTGATTACTGATTGTTATCTTCTTTCTGTAAATCCTAGGTGACAAGTTTGGCAACGTCATCCATCTTTACGAACGTGACTGCTCTGTGCAACGCAGACATCAGAAACTTGTCGAGCTTGCCCCGGCACCCATGCTTGACCCTGCCTTACGAGACAAGATGACCTCTGATGCTGTCAAACTCTGTAGATCAGTCAACTACGAGAATGCTGGGACTGTGGAGTTTCTTCTTGATAAAGAAGGCAATCATTACTTCATAGAGGTCAATGCAAGATTACAGGTGGAACACACTGTCACAGAAGAAATCACAGGGTATGTCCCCTCCCCTCCCATGGCCCCACCATGTGGTGGGCGGCAGTACTCGCCCATGAATTTGAGTGATAAACATTGTTGTTTTCTTCCTGAAACAGAAACTGGTAACCCCACTGTGAAATTTATTCTCAATGAACATGTTTTATGTCCAATTTCTTAATGAAACTAGCATTTTTAGTTCACAATTTATAACTTGAAAGGTAATTTTGACAACTTGGTGGTGCAGAAAGTATTATGTATGGGTTGTGTTCATAAATATCAAATCATATCCCTGAATTTGAATGTTGGATAATGCCCTATTTAGAATGATTTAAAATTATTGGGATATTAGATTATTTTTGGATGTGAATTAATATACAAAGCATCAAGTCTCCTGTGTAGTAAGTACTGAAAGTGTATGGTATCAAAATTGCCTTGATATTAATTCATTAATTTGTGGTATCACTCACAAAAGAATATAACAAGTTTGAGCGAAAAGGCTGTTGATTCTGATAGTTTTATAGCAGAGGGGCCCTTTTTTCCACCACCATCCTGAACTTACAACCATGAAAAGAAAGTCCTCGTTCTTTGCAGACTGTACTTCTTTTAATGAGATAATCTGCTAATTGATACTGTGATTGTTCTGTTTTTCAGGGTTGACATTGTGCAGTCTCAGATCAAGGTTGCAGAGGGTTACAGTCTATCAGAGCTTAGTCTCTCTAAAGATGATATTCAAATCCAAGGGTTTAACATTTTTTTAGCTAGAATGGTGTTTATTCATATTGATTTTCCAAGACATCTCCTCCTAAATGATCCTGTGCTTGTTATATTTTCAGGGTTGACCTTGTGCAGTCTCAGATCAAGGTTGCAGAGGGTTACAGTCTACCAGAGCTTAGTCTCTCACAAGATGATATTCAGATCCAAGGCAGTGCCATGCAATGTAGGATCACTACAGAAGACCCTGCTAAGAACTTCCAACCTGATACAGGCAGGATCGAGGTAAGAAAACTTAAATTTTGAATACTTTTAAGGAATAACTTAAATAGCATTAAATTAGTACTGACACAAGCTATTGTAATGTTATACAAGATATATAGCTACTATTTTTTTTATTCATTTTTGTTTTATTATGCCTCTGCTCGAATTTATACAAATTCATTAAATTATCAAAATCTAGGCAGAATTTTGCTCATGAAAAGCACATACACATAAATGTAATGTTTCCTGAAAAATGTTTTAAAAAAATGGAGGCAAAAGCACTACCAGGCAAAAAAATTAATTGAATAATGGAAACCCAATAGTATGAAAGAATCAAATGACATATGATTAATGGAACATTATATTAAGCTATTCCTATTGGTAATGAAATTTAATAAATGTTTGCAGATTTACTATTCCAGTACCATTTAAATTATGCTGGAAAAGGAGAGAATTGGGTCACTTAGCACTCAAGTTCATTTTGATTGACAGGTTGTATATTGCACAGGAATTACTCGGGTGTGAAATTCACACAGCAAGTATGTAAAACAATGGAAAACTTACAAGGTGTAGATTACAGTGATATCTACTAGAAATCTACGAGAAAGAGTTGGGGAGCTATTTCGTGGTCAAACTTTGTAAACAAATTTACCACTAGTCATAAAGATTTCAGATATTAAGCATATGATAGGTCATTTCAAATGTAATTTGAGTTTATTTGTAGGTATGCTTGCTTCTCTTTTGCACCTAATTTAAAGAATAGCCTGTTTAGTTCATATACTACATGCATTTTATTTTGATTCTTCTTTTTATCAAAGTACTAGTGGAAAGAAAGCATATACTTGTATGTAAGCATCTAATAGCCTGTGGCTATAAGTCCAATCAGTGTGGCTAGATTTGTAAAAACAAAAATATAATAAAAAAAATAAATATCATGCCCCATGGTATACTAGTGCATGGACTTGGTATTGAACACAGGTAACCCAAAACGACCCTGGGCCCTCTTGCATAAAAAGAGTTTAAATGCAACTCAAAAAATTAAAAGCAATTTGGTTTTCAACCAGTCAGGTTCGCATATTTGGGACTTGCATTTAATTTTTTGAGTTGCGATTAAACTCTACTTTTTATGCCAGAGGGCCCTGAAAAGATTATGAGAGCAATGATCATTATATATATCTGTTCATGATTCTCTGCAGGTATTCCGTAGTGGAGAAGGAATGGGTATCCGCATTGACAGTGCCCTAGCATTTGCTGGTGCTATTGTTTCTCCTCACTACGACTCCCTACTTGTGAAGCTCATCTCTCGATCTAGAGACCATGAAAGCTCAGTGAGAAAGATGCTCAGGGCCCTGGCTGAGTTCAGGATAAGAGGAGTTAAGGTAATTTTCAAAGTGATATGTAGTTCTAGTAGTAAACACAAATTTGATTTCATTGGTGAATATAGTTATATACTATTCTATACCCATACTGTTATTCTCACAGGAAGGCAGGTTGCAGGGTAAAAAAGAGAGATATAATTGAAATTGAAGATGAGTTAACAAGTTATGTAGAAACTTGAAAGGCATATAGAAAGTTCTTTTGCAGAAATCTAAAAATATGCTTTAGATAGCAATGTAAAATATACTTGTTCTTCTGTTTCTTCTTACTTTTTCCTTGTTCTACTTTTTCTCTGCCCTTGCCTTCTTTACATAGACTGTAGATAACATATTTGTAACGTTCAAAGGTGGGGGGGGGGGGGGGTGGTGTCTACTGATAGTTTGACTGAAATGAATATACTATTAATGTTTGTGTCTCTCTTTTCAGACGAACATACCTTTTCTAGAGAACGTGTTGCGCCATGAACAGTTTGTATCTGGTAAGGTCAACACATCCTTCATTGATGAGAACCCACATCTAACAAGAGAATTCAAACCAAGTCAGAACAGAGCCCAAAAGCTTCTCTACTACTTCAGCAATCTCCTGGTCAATGGTCCTGCCACGCCACTTGCTACCGGTCTGAGGCCAGCTAACGTCACCCCACCTATCCCAGAGGTGCCCTATGGTAAGTATACCACGTGGCCTTACAGGGGGATACATTGAAATATTAATTTAGCAATCTTCTGGTCAATTGCCCCGCCACGCCCCTTGCTACTGGTCTGAGGCCAGCTAACGTCACCTCACCCATCCCAGAGGTGACCTATGGGAAGTATATCATGTGGTCTTTAGGGGGGATACATTGAAATATTATTTCTGCAGTCTCTTAGTTAATGATACTGCCACACCCCTTTGCTACTGGTCTGAGGCCAGCTAACGTCAACTCACCCATCCCAGAGGTGACCTATGGGAAGTATATCATGAAGTCTTTAGGGGGGATACATTGAAATATTATTTCTGCAGTCTCTTAGTTAATGATACTGCCACACCCCTTTGCTACTGGTCTGAGGCCAGCTAACATTATGATATCCATCCCAGAGTTACATGTACCATATGGTTAGTATTATATTACATGACCTTGAGAGGATTAATGAAGATATTGTGCCAGTTTAACTTGCTTTTGCACACACAAATGTAAAAGCTACAAAATATGATTGTGTAAATTATCGCAAGACCCTTTAAGTAAATTTTTTGTCCAGGGAAAGATGTACAAGTAATGTCATGATTTTCTGGCCAGTTTTAAAGCTTTTAGGCAAATAATAACATACATGTATGTGTAGTTTTGAGCTTTGAAATTGTTCCCATCGTACCATTTGATTATGTTCTTAGACAAGTCCTACGTTGTCATAGTTGGCAGAATTCTGCTTTCTGGCAGAATTTTTACCGCTTTAGCATGTAGCATTATGCTAGGCATAATTTAACAAAATTATTTTTTTTTGCTTGTCAGAGAATTTTTTAGTAAAAATTCCCCTCCAAAATGCTCATAACCTTTTTTTTTTTGCTTGTCAGAGTGAGTAAAAAGTCCCCCTAAAAATGCTGATAACCTTTTTTTTTTTTTTTTTTTTTTTTTTTGGTTGCTTTTTTTGAGTAAAATTTTCATTTAGCAGTAAAATTTTTGATTTAGCAGAATTTTCGCTGCTCCCTAGCAGAATTTTCGCTGCTCCCTAGCAGAATTTAGTATTTTTTTTTGCTGGCCACACTGGACAAGTCATATTGTTGTTGCTTCTGACCCAAATGTAGTATGTAACTTGAATAACTGTTTATGTGTTGCAAATTTGAAGAAGTATAGGTAACTGATTTGAGTTCCATAGGAAATATTGTCCATGAAGAGCTGACGTAATGATCTGCAGTTTTCTTCAAACTTTTATTTAGGTAATGTCCTAGTTAACTGACAGACCCCATGAGACATGATTTTGATGTTGCGGGCCATGAATGTTGTAGGCTGTGTGCTTTGCACACCATCGGTCAACTTGGCTGTAGCCATTAGTACATGTATATACCAGCATGATTTCATTATCAAATCATATTCATGCCTTAGATTGTTTTTCAATGATAAACTACATTTTGATTTTTTAAAATATAATTCATGTATCATGTGCATGTTTTTGTTTTAATTATTCATTGTTTTAAAATGGATGTATGTATTCAATTGTTTTTCTTACATGGAATAGATTAAATAGACTCAAAAACTCATTCTCATCCTAGATGAATATACATGTACATCGTACTCACTTACAATCCTGAAAGGTAAATGTGCTAAAGTAAGTTTATTGTTTAAAGAAGATGTTTGCAAAGCTTGTTTAAATGTATTGCTCCGGGCTTATTATAGGAGAAGCAAATGGAAGCCATCGTGTAAGTGGTGAGTTAAAAGCAACTGAGATTCATGGGCTTGTACATGTATTCCAATGCTCTCTGGACTATCATTCTCTTGGTACTATCTGAATGGTATATACTGCAGAAGTAGAGCTCAGTGGTGATATAGAAAGCATGACTCTTTGTGATCCTGTAATTTCTAACCAGGAAACAATTAGCTTTAATCTTTGATTCCTAATTCTAATATATTTTATATTATCAATATTTTTTTCATACATCAACATCATTAATTTTCTTGTATATCAATTCTTTTATTTTATTATCAATTTACTCCATTGATGTCGGTTGTTCAGAAAATTAAACATTTAAGAATTGTAATATTGTAATAACCCATAAAGAACTGGCTATGCCTGCAATCAAAATGCAGAACTGGAAATTGAACCATGGGAGATGATGCTACATGTAGGTTCAATTCTTATGATTTTTCTGAGGATTGAAATCTATTGCAATTTTTTTACAGTCATGTGAGGAGATACATGTATCGCAGTGATTGATATATTGATTCCCTGTGCATAGATTTAAGACTTTTTTTTTTTTCTAATGAGATGGTTTTTAGCAGAAAAGAATGGTTTGAGTTATAATCTTTCATGTTCTATTATCCCCTCCTGTACCATGGGCAACAAATCCCAGCCAAGATCTTTAAAGTTGAGGCTATGAAGGTCTGAATTTTTCTTCCAGAAAGTTAAACAGTTAATCTGAAGTGAGGGTTATATACCAGGAAGATGTTTATGCCCCATTTATCAATAAAACAAAGCATTATTTAATAGCTCAAATTTCACTCTTGAAAGGGATTCATGACAATTGTC
This sequence comes from Heliocidaris tuberculata, assembly GCA_025618425.1. Taxonomy (NCBI): domain Eukaryota; kingdom Metazoa; phylum Echinodermata; class Echinoidea; order Camarodonta; family Echinometridae; genus Heliocidaris; species Heliocidaris tuberculata. Next base: position 3,509,316 of record CM046834.1, read on the forward strand.
TACAAACGTGGTGGCTGGGGTTAATACGTTTTGGGGCGTTTTACATATTGCCATGAGCAGTGAATTATTGTAACAATGGCATCAGTATCATGACATGATGGTGGAGGTGCTTATGATTCACATGTTTGTATAAAAGAAATTAGCTTTCTATGGGCGGGTTGCAAGAATGAGTTCTTTCTTTTTTAGCTGCAAAATGGTGAATGGTATCTTCTGCATAGATCTCAACCTGCTTTAGAGATAAGTAGAAAGAAGGTATTATGTTGAAATAAAACCTGAAAGCTTTTTTTATTATTTTCAATCAATGTTCATTTCTTGTCCAATATCAATTGTTATTTCTTTTCTTATTGATATTTGTTTTACTTTCTCTTATCAAAAGATGTTCATTTTCTGCAGACGTATATGTTCTTTTGGCTTAGTACACTGGAGTCACTATTGTGAATAACATGTTGCAAAATTTGAGAAACAAAAAAAGAGAAATTTCTTCAAACATTACATGTAGGTAACTTGTCACTGACTTGACGATTTGACACCAAATGACCAAATTATTCCCAGAAGGTTGATATTAATAGGCTTCACAATATTTAGATCTGACCTGATTGTATGAAATATGATTTATTGACACAAATTTTGAGTTGCTATACTGCAAATCCCTGAAAAGTGTCAATATTTTACTCCAAGTAAGAGAGATGGCAGGTGGAAGGACGCAGAGTTTATTTTAACCCTTTGACTACTGAATTCTCTCATTCCCATAGGCTTAATACAGGGATCAACCCGGTTCCCGTAGGCAATGGGTTAAAATGTTTTAAGTTTATACCAAACTCTTTTAGTGTCATCCATGCTATCGTTATACTATTTCATGTTGTATCAGTGTAACTATTGTCTCATTATTTCTCATTGTAATTATGTTCTTGAATACTATAAAATAATTTTTGTTTCTCTAATTTTCTCCTTTTCTTAAAAACAACTTCATGTCAGGATGGACTTTCCCTTTAAATTTACCTTTATCTCTGTACTGAATATGTATAATTCATACCTGAATAATATGTACATGTAGTTATCTTATAAATTTTTAGTCACCTGTAATACAGTTAGTATCCCTTTCTTGTATAGTCACTAAATTTCATACATATATGTATATCAATGGCAATCTGAATTAAAGCTGCCAAGAGCTTATGTAGATAAATGGAACATACAAAGAGTTTTGCATTTGGGGGAAGTCGTTATTAGTATAGAGTAGTAATGTAGATATTTACTTCTTCATAGAAATTCTTTCCTGCGTGCATGCATCTATTTTTTTTAGATTTCAGAATGAAAAGAAATAAATGGCAATTTCCTTATAAGGAAGTTTACTGTTTGTTCCTAAAAATACTACAGAACGTCAATAATGATAACCAATCTTAAAGTATACTAATCACTTACAAAAATAATTTGTGTACAGATAGAATGTATAAAGTTAACCTCGAAACATTTTACCAGACCTCTCTGGGTTAACGGTTAAGGAGTATGAAGAAAATACAGGAAAACATAAAACCACCTCAAGTGGAACCCAACTCCAACTCCGGTTCCTTGTGGGCCTTATTTTATGTGAGCGTGTACAGGTGCGTCGATTAGGGTACTAGCAAGTTGCTGTAATTTTTATTTAGAGAGTATTTAAATGTGCAATTTTTCTTTATAGAATTAACATTTGAAGCTCATACTTTGAATATTGTATAATGACATGAAACCCCTAATGTACAGGGCAAAATATATTTTGGTGATTGGTACACTTTAATTCTCCCTGCTCTTATCCAAACAGACAAAGCAATTCCTACGGGCAAGAGAGACATCCTGTTGCGGGAAGGTCCTGAAGCATTCGCCAAGGCAGTCAGAAACAATCCTGGTCTGATGCTGACAGACACAACGTTCAGAGATGCCCATCAATCACTGCTAGCAACACGTGTCAGGACGTATGACCTCAAGAACATCTCACCATTTGTGGCTCACAACTTCCAGAACCTGTTCAGTTTAGAAAACTGGGGAGGTAATGATTCTCTCTGTTTAATTCACTTTACTCTAACTTGATTTCTTTGTACAGCTAGGAAAAAAAAAACAACCCAAAATGCCATCCATAGATATATTACAATCATCTTCACTTCCAAATTCACCAAAAGATGAAGAATCTGGATCTGCATGTGTATCTAGCGTAGATGTTTATGATACTGGGCCCTTACTGGGTATGGACGCATCTATTTGCCTTTTCCTGTGATAAAATCACATTGAAACTGTTACAGTGGAATTCATCACAGTATGTACGAAATGCAGGGGAATTAAAAACAGGAGCATACATGTACATCAAAAGACATGGAAATGGCAGATATTAAAGCTGTGTGGTTTCAAGGAAGTTTGTCACTTTGTTGACTTTAATCAGTTTCTAATGCTATTTATGTATCAATCATGTAAAAGTTTATTCATGAAGAAATTTTACAGGGTGTAATATTTAGATAAATCCATCACATGTGATATATGTGATATATGTACCTACATGTATTGGAATAAGTCAAATATTGATATTTCTTAGTTATTTCTTCAACATGATACTCCAGTCTCCATTTGTTATTTCTGCCAGGTGCTACATTTGATGTGGCTATGCGTTTCCTACATGAATGTCCATGGGAGAGGCTAGAGACTTTGAGAGAAATCATCCCTAACATTCCCTTCCAAATGCTTCTCAGAGGAGCTAATGCTGTGGGATATACTTCATATCCGGATAATGTTGTGTACAAGTAAGTCTGTCATTTTGTTTTTATTCTATTTGAGTGTAGCCCTGTTAGTGCTTGAAATATCTTATAGAATATATTTTTATGTCATCTGTCATTGTTACCGACACCAGCATTAGCATACAGATAGTTAATATTTTTGTAGTGGAAAGTGGTACATTTAAAATTTTCTACACTTTCATAACAGTGTTATGAACCCTTTATAAAACAAACAACAATGAAATTTGATGGAATTAATCATAATACACTGTTTTAATGTATCAAGTCATCTCATTTTTTAAATTAAATTTTTTTTTGTTGTTGGATGTAACCTTGTTTCAGTGCATCAAGATGTGTTTTTTATCATAATTAATCATGATCTTCCGCCATTAACAGCATCGAGAAAATGACCAAACTATACTGGTTTGTTTTTGTATATTTGTTGAAAGATTAAGCAGAATGGATGTCTTTAAAGCCTTTGACTGCCAAACCTGATCCTTTAAACCTTTGAGGTTCTTCATCTCTTGTTAGGTTCTGTGATCTGGCCCACAAGAGTGGAATGGATATCTTCAGAGTCTTTGACTGTCTCAACTACCTGCCAAACCTGATCCTTGGTATGGAGGCTGCTGGAGCTTCAGGGGGTGTGGTAGAGGCTGCTATCTCCTACAGTGGAGATGTATCTGACCCATCCAGGACCAAGTATACAATGGACTATTATACTGACCTAGCAACAGAGCTTGTGAAAGCTGGTACTCACATCCTCTGCATTAAGGTATTAAGAAAAACAAATTTGTCTTAGTTACAAGTTATTTAGGTACAATAATTTAGTTTTAGGCATGTAAAGCCACATACGACACTGTAATGGTTAATTACAAAGGTATGGACTTCAGAACAATACCTTCATTAAGTTGATATAGTTGGTAGAAAAAAAAAAAAATGTTAATGCTTGATGCCTATACATGTCCATATCGCAGCCCTGTGAAGGCTAGTTGATTTAGATATGTGCTTTATTTTCAAACAAATTTTAAAAGAATTCGAGATAGATGGCATAACACAAAATCATGCTATTCTTTTGGCTAAATCAGTACCTTTAGGGGGTTCAGTGGATAAGTCACTGGACTGGACTATGGACAACTCCCCTGCCACTAATGACTTTTGTCAAGACCTTGATCTACACTTGCTAATCTCCACCCAGTAGGAAGAAATTCCTTGAATGTTTGAGTGCCAGCTAAAGCCAGGGTTATAATAGTATTCAGTACATTGTATCCTTGAGGAAAAAGTGCTTTATAAATCCAACTCTTGTTTAGCTAGAATGACCACCATCTAAAATCTTCACTTCTCATTGCAGGACATGGCTGGTCTATTGAAGCCCAAGGCTGCTACCATTCTCGTCTCTGAGCTGCGAGATCGTTTTCCTGACATGCCCATCCACATCCATACTCACGATACCTCTGGTGCAGGCGTGGCCGCCATGTTAGCCGCTGCTGAGGCAGGAGCGGATGTTGTTGACGTAGCAGTGGACTCGCTATCAGGGATGACATCACAGCCCAGTATGGGAGCCATTGTAGCAGCATTGGAAGACACTGGCATGGACACAGGTCAGAAAGAGGGTCCTACACCATGCTGTAGCGACAATTCCCTACACAAACCAAATGCAAAACTTCAACCAAACATTGTACCTAACCTCAACCCTAGCTCTAAATCTCAATCTCACATGCAATCCACTGCTACCTCAACCCTAACCCCTATCCTATATCTTTGACTAAAACAAAAGGAAGCAGGAAACGTTGCCGGAGTAATGTAGGGTCACCAGAATAGACGCCTTATTTTTGTGAATTTTGAAGAGACATTAGAGAAGAACATTTGTTTGATTTTATTTATAGGAAAAAAAAAGTAAATAAAAAATGACCATTAGATTTTAAGTCTTTCAGGAGCTCAGGTACTATTGGAACATCTTCGTAAGTGTAGCTTGCAAGAGAATTTTGTTTTTTCTTCAAATTAAAGTGAAGGTAAAAGGAAAGCTTGTACAGTAGATTTGTTGTGTCTTCACAGAACTAAATCTCTTTTTCATGGAGTAGAAAATTCATGGTGATAGTGGTAGTAGTAGTAGATTTTAGAAGTAGCCATTATTTGATAACTAGTTTTGCACAAAGCTAATTTTCTCCAAGGGTTCATGTAAGAAGTACAAGGTAACAGTTCCAAAGTATAATCTACTGTTGTACTTTTTTTATTTAACTGAAATTGACCATCAGGTGTGGCGTTGGAGGAGGTATTCAAATACAGCTCTTACTGGGAGGTAGCTCGTCAGCTCTATGCTCCGTTTGAGTGCACCGTCACCATGAAGAGTGGTAACGCTGACATCTATCGCAACGAGATCCCAGGTGGACAGTACACCAACCTTCAGTTCCAGGCCTTCAGTCTTGGTCTAGGCAGCCAGTTTGATGAGGTTAAGAAGGCCTATGTACAAGCCAACCAACTCCTAGGGGACTTGATCAAGGTGAGTAGGTCATAGCTCTGTGAGGTATGCCTTAGATTGATGGTCTCAGAAATGGGGGATCCAGGTCTTAAGACTTGATCTAGGCCTTTAGTCTTAGTCTAGGCAGCCAGTTTGATGAGGTGAAGAAGGCCTAAGCCAGCCAACTACTAGGTACTTGTTAAGTATGTGTGTAGCATCATATAATGTGCACTGTATATAAGATGGATTCTATCCAAAGTGGTGCAATTAAACATTTCATGTAAATCAAATAGTCATAGAAAAAGACATCCATACTTTTTTTTCAAATAGTGAACCTTTCTTTGGTTCAAATTGTTGATGATTCGAATACCAGCCATGGCATTAGTTTCATTTTTCAAAGACATCAATCTTTTGCTGCTCTTCACCATTGCGTAGTAAATGGGTACAGAAAAATTTTCAGCGCCTTAGGGCAGCTGGGCTAAAGCCAGGGTAATAGTATTACTCTGTAGGCACTGTGAGCTTCCTCTGGGATGAATATGTGTGCAATGTAAATGATTTTAGTGCAAACAACACATTCGGACATATCTGTTGTTTTATTGATTCAGGTGACCCCATCATCCAAGGTTGTTGGAGACCTAGCCCAGTTCATGGTACAGAACAAACTCACCCCAGAGCAGGTTGAGGAGAAGGCTGATGAGCTTTCCTTCCCCAAGTCTGTGGTAGAGTTCCTGCAAGGCTATATTGGACAACCGTATGGGGGATTTCCTGAACCACTCAGGTCAAAGGTAAGAGTCAGTGATCAGAGTTTTGAGGGGACAGTCTACATGGATACTGTTCCACTAGCTCCTGCCAACACATCTCTCAAACTGCTCTTTGAGTAAGGTTAGCAATACGCAATGGCACGTAAAGATACAGAGAGCATAATTGCTAGTTTTGTCTGTGCATCTAAAATTACATTCAGACATATCTGAATAAGAGTTTTCATATTATTTTGCTTAAAGTGTTAATAGAGTTAAATAGCAATTCTACATCCTAATATCTTGGTTCTGCTTCTATGGCATAAACTTATGATTTAGAATAATTTTGTCATTTGCGTCTTTTCAGCATTTTTATGTGCCATCGTGTTTCGCTAAGCTACAATACCTGAGTCATGGACAAGGCATTTGATGTGCAGTTGTCGCTTTTTACCGAGATATAGTACATAGTTACCTGGTAGTACGAGATATTCCTAGAATTATGTGAGTGCTATATAGAACAGCTCAGTGAAAGCAAGGTTTTGAGGAGGAAAGGGGTAGGGGAGGGGGAACGTACTGTATGTATATTTTTAAGTGGATAATGCAGTACATAAAAATATGCTTACGTACAAACTCCCTTCTATCTAAATTTATTTTGGCTGATTGACCTCTTAGTGAACCTTCTGAACCAAAATTTTATTAAAAGTAGATTCCACTTTTGATTGCTGTAAGTATGGTACAGGAGGAGTATGGTTTTACTGAGAGAAATTAAAATCTCTCCAACTTTCTCAAGTGTAAAGGTTTATAGATTAATTTAAAAGTACTCTTTTATTTGAATAAAATATTCTTTTGAAATTAAGCTTCTGTATTTGTGCATTATCCAGTATTGTTATTAGATATAATCAAGTTTAAATTTCTTTGTAAGTTTTCTAGATTCCTCCTTTCAAACGTCGTCGTCAAATGGAATTCAAGAATTAAGAATGAATGTGGAGTTTGATCAGATTCTGGAAGCAGAGTATAAAATCCCCATTATTTCACTCTGATCACAGGTAACAAAAGGACTGCCTACCGTTGAAGGGAGACCAGGAGAAACTCTCCCACCTCTGGACTTTGATGCCCTCAAGACTGAACTCATTGCTCAGCATGGGAAGTGGATAAAAGACACAGACGTCGTCAGCTCTGCCCTCTATCCCAAAGTCTTTGAAGACTTTGCCAACTTCAAGAAGGATTTTGGACCAGTAAACACTCTTGATACCAAGATATTCTTGGTTGGTCCTAACATTGCTGAAGAATTCAATGTAAGTATGTGTGAGATATGTATGTCATAGTCATCATCAACATCATCATCATTGTCACCATCATCTTCCTCATCATATCATCAACATGCATGATGATAGTGATGAAGATCTTTCAGTTCAGTTTATCATCGGCATCAATATTGCCATCACCACCATCATCGTCATCATCATCATCATTGCGACATTCCGTGTCGCTATCATCATCACTCTCGTCTGTCTGCACTGACATGTCCATCATCATTATGAACATGAATGCCGTGATCAACTTTACAATCGTCATCTTTGTTTTCATCGTTATGATTATGATATTAGAGCTCTGCAAATTGAGCAAGATTGTATTTTAATCATCTGTAATAAGAGTACTGTACTTGTAGTTCAGTGGTTTAAACACTGGAAAAGAGAAGTGAACCAGAGTCTGATGACTGGGGTAATAATTTATATGTTAAGCTTATAGACATTGTAGATGTATTATGTGCTATATGAGTCCAGAATATGGTATCATTTTTAGCTTATATGTTTCTGCTCATTACCCCATCTATATAGGTTGAGATTGAGAGGGGTAAGACACTCCACATCACACTGCTGGCTATGGGTGACCTGAACAAGAAGACTGGAGAGAGGGAGGTCTTCTTTGAGCTCAACGGTCAACTCAGATCAGTTCTGGTCAAAGATAATGCTGCCATGAAGGTAATAAAGATGCTACTATCCATTCTTTTTCTTGTAAATCCTTCAAGTGGATACATTAATGTACAAAGAGAACATCCTTATTGATCAGATGAGAATAATAAAAAGCTAGAGATTTAATAACATAAAAATATATAGGGGCCATTGTATAGTGATGGAGGCTTCACTACATGTATGTTTTTTCACTTGTAACAGATTCCTAATTATGTCATTTGGGTTTTCAATTTTTGAACAATTAGGTTTTAGATGTCAAGTTGTCAAGTTATATTACCAAACTGTGTTTGAAATTTTGTTCTTGAGTTCTGAATGCCTGTACTTGTGTAGTTAAAGGTAATAAATAAGAAAATTATCAGATTTCAGCTTTTAAACAAAGAAATTTGAATTATCAACATTGTGCTTCGAATATATTGTGAGGAATAGATTTATGAACACCACCTATAATACTGAAGTCAAATTTTCTAAGATATATTCAAGGAAAGTGGATTTTTACAACATTATTTGTTTCAGGCAATTGGAAAGTATAGCACATTTACATCACAGCATCTTATTAGCATAATGAGGACATTGCCAATTTCAGATCTCCGTTCATTTAGCAATTTTAGGATTTCAAATATTCATAAATTTTTTATTAGTTGTCCGTTTTTCCTCAACCTTACACTGATATACTTCTTTGACTTTTCTGCTTCTATTAAAATGCATTTATTTGAGGGGTTTCATTTTCCTTTAAAGAATCTACATTTATATTGAGAAATGTGTGTTTTGGGTGTGAAGTGTTGTAGATAACATTGCAAATCAGGTTACAAAATTTAGTTTTATTAGCAATAACATTATTGGTAAACATATATATCAAACTCTCCAACTTCAACCCTATTTTTCTACCCAGGAAATGCACATCCACCCGAAAGCCCAGAAATCTGTGAAGGGATCAGTGGGTGCGCCCATGCCTGGCGAGGTCATCGATGTCCGTGTCCAGGTTGGTGACAAGATCGAGAAGGGTGCGCCGTTGGTGGTCTTGAGTGCCATGAAGATGGAGATGGTGGTCAGTGCACCCATGTCGGGAGTGGTCAAGTCTATATCGGTCAAGAAGGGGACACCCGTGGATGGAGAAGACCTTCTGGTGGACATTGAGTAATGAGAGAAAGATTAAAGGACAGATACAGTGAAACCTAAGACTGCACAAGGGAAACAAAAAATCTGATCTTTACAGACTGGTGGTCTTCCTAAATAGATGGTCGCTAAAGCAGATTTCACTTTATACTGCATCTTTGTTTTTGTTTAGTCTGGTGGTGATGGTGGTGGTGATGGTGAAAGTTCTGTGGATGCTTCAATCGTTGTCAGCCATGTGTCAAGAAGAGGAAGTAATTTGACTTGTACAGGAAGTAGTTACAGCTGACTCGAGGATGTTTAAACTGCCTTCTATGGAATTAACTGAGATTATGCAGGATTATAAGCAATGAATTGCTGTACAGTGTATTCAAAATGCATTTTGCTGGGAAGGAAAAAGAGTATGATGCAATATGGTGTGTTAATGATCTAAATGAGGATAATGTTTAAGCTATTTTGGTATATTTAAAGTGAAAATATCCATGTATCTAAGGTAAGTTTTGTACCATGCCATCATAGAACAAAAACAAATCATGCCAAAAGGAATAAAGTGACAGTATGGTGTTTTTTCTTCTTCTTCCTCTTCTTTCTATTTTTTTTTTCAGGAGTCATGTTATAGGATACCAATACCAGTATGTTTATTCATGTGTGATGAAATTGTTCTACAATATGTACCTGGGATGTGACATTTTTAAATGAATTGAAAGATCATGTGAACAAGATGAAGTTTTCCCAATGAATTCTAAATGAAGGGACTTACATGTTTTTTTGTATTTACTGTTTCAAGAAGTACTCATTCTATGTTACTCATTACTCATAACAGTGTGTAATGTAATGTATATATCATGAAGGAATGTGTGGCAGTGTTATTCAAAGGATGTTTTACAGCACCAAAAATATCATTTCTAACCTGAAAGTAGGCAGTTAATGATGTGTGCTTTATAATTTTAGGCAATTTAACAGGAACGTCCGAGACTTCAGTCATAAGAAAAAGTATTTATGGACCCTTTTTCTTGAGAGTACAGTGTGTGCATTCACATTCCAGGTTTGGTGATTATGTTGTTATGATATTAGCTTAGCCGAATTTACCCAAATATGATGGGGCTGTGGGTGTTAAAATCTGTATGCACTTATACCCGCAAAAAGTCATTCCTCAGTCAAACTGGCAAACAGACTCTAAACCAACTCCAAAGCAACCAAATTGTGGCCAGTGGGACTAATGCACCTTTTGTTTGGTCAGATGTTGGTCTGGTGTTGGTCTGGAGCTGTCTCGCTGGTGTGACTGTGGTATAAAGCATAGGAACCACATAGGAGAAATGGCATCAACTGAAAAATTTAGTTGCCTGTGATAGACATTAAAGAATTTACTTCATGATGTCATGTGTCAGTGTATGTTGCAGCTTCATTAAATCATACATACATGTAGTATTCAGTCAATCAAGGTCCATATCTATTGTCTCATACATCGCATAAATCACATGAACATGGTTAATATATCATGAATCTGTAACATTCATTAAACTTTCTTCAGTGCAGTGTTAACGCATATTCCATTCCATTTGATTACAGTGTTGACGATGTGCGTCTGTACTTAATGCACAACTACATTCTTTCAGGTACAGTGTTAGTGTAAGGTATACAATGTTTGTTTATCCTAACATTAATATCAAACTTCTTGAGAGCAGTGTTAATGCATGTCATTTTCATTGGTGCATACAGTGTTAATTATTTTGTGTAGCTGTATGTATATGGACACATTGTTTCATTCTTAATGTACTCTATTGGTGTAAAGTATTATGCTTGGTAAACCTATTCAGTTTTAAATCTCTTGAGTGCAGTGTCAATGCCTGTAGGTCCTTTTTGATCCATCCCGTTCCTTGAGTACAGTGTTAGTGTTAGGTATACTTTTTAAACCTTACATTCAGTTAGGTGCAGTGCAGAGTTTAGAATAGATATTCTGGTGCGGTCATCGCAAAAACCTTACCTCACTGCAATCATGAAGTGAGTCAGGTGTATCTACATGTCTAGTTTTCAGGATCAACTCTTTAATGAGTGTAGAAAATGTGTAGATTTTATTTGCTCTGCAATAGCATTAGACATCAAATTACAAAATGTTTTATTGATGTTTTATAATACAGTTTATTATCTTAATGAATCTGTTTAATGAAGTACATTGATATCAGGGTATCTTTAAATAATGTGATGTAAGTACTAGCTATTTTGCGTTACCCTTCGATATTAGTTTAAGATGACAAACCTGGTGGTACTGTAATTCCTGGTATTTGTTATTGGTAAACCATAGATGAGGCATTGCATGTCATTATTAGAATGTGTTTATTATGTGAATGTGTTTGCCGTTCTTGTTATCATAAGCCCAAATGTTGTTAATTCCTATTGATGACATGGCTAATTGCATTTCATAATCCATGAATGCTCATTTAATGGACATTGAATATATATATCCATTCTATTAGTATGCATGGAAATCTAGTGATATATGTTTGCTATGTCATGCCTGAAGTTTGCAAGTTCTACACATGAGGTCCTCAGGCAATCACTGTATGAAGCAGGCATGCAAGAAAATACTTCATTGTATTGCTTATGGAATGCAAAGTCTGACTAAAAAGAATGTTACTCAATATGTTAGGTTTGTGAGTTATTGATATCTTCTTTTTGTTCAAATTCAAATTATGATGTTATTTGTGTAAATCTTTTACATATTACTTCATAGAGTCTTCATATTCCACTCTTGACAAAGCTGCATGCATATATTTGTGAAAGAGAAAGGCATTTTCATTGACTATTACCAATATTTTTTGCTCCTCTACAATTGATTGTGGTAGTTACTGCAAGTACGCTGGTGGAATTTTGTAAAGGTATAAGGTTTTGATTCTCTTGCATGTAATATGGTTAAAATCTGCTAATGGTATTGATGATTATGTTCCATTTATCTTGACATGGACCTTGTTGAATAGTCATTTAAGTTGGCTGTGTGGATTGTGCATGATAGTTATTTTACAAGACTCATTTGTTTTTCTAATATTTTGTGTGCATATTTTTCAAATAGTGAAGTGTAATACCATGTATATAAATACTAGAAATAGCTTATACATTTAGTTATGCCTTTTTGGGGGTCAATATGTTGCCCATTTCAATGCACTAAGCTAAGCTTACTTGTATATGTACATGTACTACTATTACAATACATGTATTTAGCCATTCAACATCTATTATTGGGATTTTGTTTGCCATGCGTTGTCTATGATGAAATCAAGCCATGAATCATACAGGTTCCATAAAATTTCATCATTATTTTCTTTTGGTGTGTGCACAAATCTTATTTACCTTATATTAATTACAATATGAATTATGGTGCTTAACCTAATGTGACTTAAATTGTTAATGAATCTCATTATGTAACTACATGTAGCCAGCAGTAATATATGTGCATACTGCAAGTCAGCTTTATTATGATTATTACAAATCGTTCGAATTTGTGTGTGACTATTTTACAAACAGTAGAAAGGGAAATATTTTAAATTGGATTGTAGTATAATTTTTAATGATTCTGTTTGACAATATTTACAGGAAAGAAACCAAAATTTTGTTCATTCGGACTTGATTATCCAAAGTGATTTTAAAAGGTGTAATAGTTGGTATTTACATGGTAATCTCTGGAGTATACCAAAATGTTATTCTTATACTACTGCATGACAATTTGATTGACCTTGATAACTTTGAAACCTGTTCTGACTGAAGATATCATTAATGTTTAGAAGCAAGAGGCATTTTCATGGGAGAGTTGGGGGCCATTGTAAGAAATCTTCATATATTCTTGGACTCATATTTCAATGGAATGTAAACTTAAGACTTGTGATAGTTTCTTGCAGCAGGCCCCAGATCGTTTTGCTTCCCTTCATCTCACTGGTTTGTCCCACTCTCTCTCTCTCTCGCACTCTCTGTTTTCTTTTTTTTTAAATGAGGGTTGACTAATATGTAAAAATTTGGGCTGAAGATATTTTACTTGAATCTAGTACTATTTCATTTTATAATACTTATTTTACCTAGACTGTAATGTGCACAGTATTTATTTATTATGACTATGTTTCCAATTTTAGTTTTCTTTTTTTTATAAAACTATTTTTGCAAGGCTGTGATATATTGCATCATTTTTGTTTTTATTCTGGGAGATGTATAGGCTTGATTTTAGTTTTCAATTTTTGAAGTATCCCCCCCCCCCCGGCCATTAGTAATAAATGTTCAGATCATTTGTTTGTTTGGATAATGAAACTATCACGAAGGCAATATTGATTGTATATGGAACATTCTATTGAATTATACAAATGTACTATTATTGTAAGTTAACCTAAAGGTAACAGGTATATTTCCAAAAGTTTCAAGGGAAATTTCAAGATGGTTGTATAAGTGGAGATTTTATGTTTTCAAGATAAAACAAGATATCTTGAACAAAGTAACATAGTATAATATTAATTTGTACTGTTTTATTGACTGATGTGCAGAATAGCAGTTTCTTGTATTTCTGAAAGCATTGAGTGTACTATTTTCCACTGATAGCAAATATTATTTCACAGCTTCGATTGGGGAAGAAATATGAAGAAAATGATTCTTTGAATGTGTTAAATATACTTGTGTATTAGTGATATGTGATGGCCAAATTATCACCCAAAATCGTGAAAAAGTTTACATGTGGACAAAAAAAAAAATGCCAAGTGGTATTTGTGTGTTGTTGGTGTCTTCCCAGCTCAAAATATACCTATGAATAATAAAAGATATTTCAGTGTACTTCTTTCCTTTTAGGTAATGAGATGTACATTTGTGGTCTTAACTGAATCTTGATCAGTACTCAGGGAAATATGATTTTCCTCAAATTGATCACAGTAAATCCAATTAAGGCCATGAAATGGATGAAAGTCATAATATTCCCCATCCAAAGTCAACATTTTATTGGTAATGTGATCTATTCATTTGTACTGCACTTATCTTTGTCAGTGAAAAAAAGAAAAATTGGGGATAATTAATTAAAAACTAATAAAGATGTTTTTTTTTTCTTCAAATCCTTGTGCTTCATTAACAGAAGTATTAAATTTCATGTACTAGATTGTATTGAAAGAAAAATCATATTTGATGTATGTGCAATGCTATTCGTTGTATGTCATGCAGTATATCTGTACTTTAAATTGATATGTTTTATTGTTACCCACTGTGACAAGTGACAAGTGTATTGTTGCTATGTTAAAGATTATTATGATGGAGTGACTACGACAGTATATTTTTCGTGATATCATTGTGAGCAATAAATATAATAAATATTTCAGCATTTTAATGTCTCTTTTTCATTATTCTTTGTTTAACACGAATGATGTAATGAAATATAGGGAGGGGGGGGGGGGTAATGGATTGTATGTTGAGAGCCAGAAGGGCCTTAATCCTATGCTAAATGCCTTTTGGCTCAGAAAAGACGATATGTGAGAGATTTGATTGAAGGGAAACAGTGTGGTTTGGTTCATCTGCAACTATAAATAATGTTCGTGTTATGCATGGCAATAAGAGCAATTACTTTAAGCAAATATAGATCACCTTCCGCGCCCTCGTTTCATTCATTACGTATATTGGACATTTTCAAATTGTACACATTTTTAGTGTCAACATTTATGTACAAGTTGATAAACCAACAACTGCCTCATTCAATATATGATTATTGTAAGTTTTTTGATAACCAATATGGTACAAGGTAGAAAGATGCTAGGACGCTACTCTTGCCTAGAGTGAGAACAGAGCATGGAAAAAATTCGATATCATTTGCAGGATCAGAAGTAAGGAATAGTCTGCCAAAAGATATCAGAAGAAAATGCTCTTTCCATTCATTCTGTACAGCTACAAAAGATCATTTATTACAAGAGTATATTCAACACCCATTGTAAATACCATCTTACCTGTCTAGAATAGATATTAGCTACTCTATTTTATGTCATACAATCTTTTTACAAGTAATGTAATCTATTTATAATGTAAGTATATTATTCATATTTGTCTAAAGGGCGCCACGCCCTACTAGCAGTATTGCTATCTAGTGGTGTCTTATTACCAAAGATTTATATTTCAAATGTATATTGTGATCAATTTTTGGTAATGAAGTGGTATTAAGCCTTCAGCATGATGGAATGTATACACTTTGTATTAACATGTAGTAAGGACAGCTAGGGTTAACTGCAAAATCATAATAAATATAACAGATATTAGACACTTTTGCTCTAGTGATAGCACGTTAAATTTAATGAGACAAACGTACTTGTTCTTATGCTCAGTGTTAGATTTGCAATTTGATTACATTAGTTCAATGCAATTCAATTCATTTATTGTCTTTAAATTGGAAATGTTCTGCGTATTATACATATACATGTACATAGCAAGATATGATAAGAACAGATATTCAACCTCGTAAAAACAACTGAAAATATGTTTTAATATGAATATAAAATTATTTTATATTTTCATATTTGTTTCATTGCTGAGCAAAAATTTCTGCACACACTGTGTACATTTTTGTTACATGACACTATTGCGTTTGATCCCAGGAATTTTAAAAAGGAGAATAAGATTTAAAATCCTTAAATTGGCAACACATTGAGAGGTTCAAAATCATTGTTTTTATCAAAATTGGCAACTTTTTCAACTTTTTGCCAATTCTTTTAACCATGTATATTGTTTTCAAAGACATTACTCCTTATTACAATCTTGTAGTACTAAAAGAAAAATATTATTGTTGCCAATTTGAAGAACAAAATGTGATCAATTTAGCCCTGAAATAATTCCTGTCCTGAAAGGGTTAAGACATGGTTTTTGTTTCTACGATATACATGCAGGCCCATACCAAAAAAATGTACAAGTATCGAAAAACAGTATATCCCTTATAAAACCTGTTCAAGTACGTTTCATGTAGTATGGCTGCTTCACTTGTTCTCTGGATCTTCAACAATACCCACAAAAGCAAATCCTGGCAAATCCTTTACCGTACCTCAAAATCCTCCAAGTGCAGTGCAGACGGTCTATTGGACCGGAACTTGGGGCAAAAAACGAAACAAACTATCAGATTCTTTGCATTCTTCTATCAGCGAATAGTTGTACTACAGCTCCCCCAGTCTCCTAACAAAGCAAGAAAATCTGATTGATGAGATATTGAAATACCAGGAAGATATGGAATGCTTTGCACAATAAAGATAGGAATTAGATCTCGATTCATTTTTGAAATTCTCTTCTACAATATAGTGGCACGTGTGCCTGTCTATTATGACCACGCCCACTCTATCGACACGATTCAGCGAAGCAGCAAACACCACAACAATGGGAAACTACGTCACAATTTCGACACACTGATTATGGCCTAAATTCTACACTAATAGCCCTACTTCAATAAGTTTACATGTATGGACATTAAATTATTCTTTGTCAAATGCCCGGTAAGTGTTGGCGAGTTCTGTAATTGACCAGTTTGATAAGGGTCATTACATTTCAATAGTCGACATTGATATGAATATTGAATTGAATTTTTATTTAACATCTTTGATTTACATCAATATTCTGTTCATAAACATTAAACAGAGTATATATAAAGTTCAAAAAGTTCTGCGACGGAGATTAAAAATAGAGAGAGACAGAATAAATCATTCCGTCAGACACAAAAAATTATATATACATGTATATATATATATATATATATATATATATATATATATATATATATATATATATATATATTATATATATAAATATACAAATATTTAGAGTGTATAACATAAGTATAACATATGTCAAATGTTAGGTAAGTACAAAAATAATGCAATGCAATGGAAAATATGAACAGTAAATTCATAATAATTTATGATGGTATCCTAAAGGATATTATATTATGTTATACATGCATATCTACGGAAAATGTACACACAAAGCTTTGAAATTGAGTCTTTTTTGTTTTATCTAAATGAAATCATGAATATATTAAGTAGGTATAAGCCTATTTAACAAGAAATAAGTCAAAATATATCCCCAAATATGTAAGTCAACATGTAAATAGTACAGAGTAATATAAATGACGCTTAAGGTATTGTCAGATATGAAATATCTGGTAATGGATGTATTAAAATGAGACACTGATACGTGCAAGATCTAGGACCCAGCCCTTGACCTATTTTATTTCTATTATTCTATTGTTTACCTTCCTCCATACTTCACTAGTCTCTTGGACAATTCTATAAAAAAAAACAATTTCCAGCCTAGCTGATACACGGATGCACCAAAATTACACCTTTCAAATTAGTCTGCACGGGTCCGGCATGAAGCATGCCAATTTTCTCTTTCACTTTGCTGATTATCGAGTAAGGGGCGTTACCAGTCCTTTTAGGGGAAGGGGTTAGGGTTAGTTGGGTCGGACCAAATTTACCGACACGCGTGCAGATTTTTTCTTTCCAACAAGCAAGCTAGCATATATAAATCAAAATGAAGTATTGGTTTGAATGATATGTCAAAGGCAACTCTATCTCCCCTATAATATTCACTCATAATGGATAAGGAATGTGCAGTACGATGTAAATGATGTCTATGAGAGCTAAGCAAACTTGAATCGCACATACTATACATGCAGGTATGCTGTTTGCGCAAATACAACTTGCCTCTCCAATTAAAACCAAAAGTAAATGAAGAGTTTCTCCCAATAATATGGGGCGTTTCCACTGAGTTATATTGAAATGCTACTTGAAATGCTTAAATGTTTAATTACTACTTCAAATGCCACTTGTTGAAGTGCAGAATATACAAGGCAACGGAGCTAGGGGGCTAGGTACACCTTTCTTTCAAGTGATCATCTATGCCGCTGCTCGAAGAAAATCAACCGTGACAGTGGGAAAGGGCCTTCAGTCAAAGAAATGGCTGACTGATTTCTCTTCCACGATTTCTTTTCAACACCCTCTTTGGGTAGGATTCGGGCCATTGGTATTGTTGGTGTTGGGTGTGCACCGGATTTATTTATATCTTGGATGTAAGAGTACAACGACAGGTTTACGACCGGTGAACTTCTAAAGTTAGAAACAAACAGGAGTGTCAGCTTTGTAGTGTGGCTTCTCAATATTGAGTTACATGAGAATGCAGGAGAAAATAGTTTATCACGGAAATGCCACCATGCCACTGCTGGTTATACGGAAAATTTAAGGTGCTACCAACATACACCCTTCAAGGATAAGTTCTATTAATATCGTTGAGGATTGAGCTTACTATTCATGCACAGTTATGGCGCCTTTCCGGGTTGTGATGATTTGGCTCTTCATATTCTTACAGTCATCTGTAAGATTAATAGGTAAGAATACGTGCATTGTGATTTCATTATGCAGTAAGGGTTAATCTAGTTTGTGTAACTAGTGAAGGTATAGCCCTCAGGCTTATTTCATTCTGACATCGTGTTATGAAAAGATGTGCTGGTCATCGCATTGACTGTTTGATTCATATTAGGGATAAACTTTCTAAACAGACATTTTTTTGTTTGTCGTCATAATTGCATATTCTCTTCTTTTGAGTGATGAGACATTTTATTCAACTGTTCCAAAATGATATTTCCCATGTTAATCATTATTTGCATGCCTGTTTGCTAGGTCAGATAAACCTTCGCCAAGCTTCGAGGTAGTCTAGAGGAACTGCGTCTGGAAAACACTTGCATATATTAAATACAAATGCATAACGAAAATAATCGAACTAATTTGAAAAATATCCCCTCTAATTTTTTTTCACTGGGAAATTAATTTCTAGATGGACAATGAACACTTAATGCATTCCCGACTTATTATTTTTGGACTACAAGTTTATCATTAATTTAAAGAGAAGGTATTTGATGGGAGAAGTAAATACAAGTACAGTACATGGAGTACATTTGTTGATTCTGTTGGCTATTATTATATATGTGGCCGATTTGAAAATTAAATACAAATCAATTTAGGACTACAAGTCATGTATAATAGTTTACCATTATTAATCAGTACGTTTTAAACAAAGGCATCACATTTCAAATTATACCTTAACAATATCAGGTAAGTTTACAAAATAGTAAAACTTCGTGTCATAAGATGGCAAGCCATGCACACACGAATAGTCTTTGAATGTTGTCAGAACTCGATTCATCAATAATTGTATTCAAATGCATTTTTGTTCGTACATATTCTTGTGGGTTATGGTTTTGATACTCATTATGTCGCAAAATATTTCGGGTATTGTGTTCTAACCAAAGGAGAGAAGAAGAAATCCGGTTTTGAATGAGTATTGTAAATACAGAGCAGGTGCAAGATCGCTCCATTGTAGTGAAAAGTATTGTATCTTTACAATAATTCTGATACAGCTCCATATATTAGCCGCACCTTGACTTGAGCTAATAAATGCATTGTGTTCTATAACTGGAAAGGCATTATCTGCTTTTTCTATTGAGGTTTGGTCATGACGTAGCAGTAATGAATGAATCCGAACGATTGTAAATGATATTTACATTCATAATCATATTCATTTTCAGGGGGTACAATGTGATGATAACATTTTATGTTCCTCCCTGTGCCAGTCTGCCATTTATTTGATAACTAATGGCTCCAAGCATTGCAAAGGCGGATCGAATAATTGCCATTGTGACGAGTTCCTGCTTTATTTCAATAGTAGCATTAGTGAATGAATAAATATCAAATCGTTAGCCTACTTCAATTCATGTTAAAGAAATTTAGAGTGGCATCAATTTATCAAACATTTAATAAACGTCGACACATTTTCGGGCGTCAATTGCTCCTCGGTCAATACCTTATTTATACACTTAACCGAATTCCTATTACCATGCTAACTTCAACCCAAGACCAAACACAATACCTTACCCTAACCCTAAACCTAATCTAAAACCAAATTGTAACCTTAACCCTATTTCTTTGACGTATTAATTCAAGGAGCTGATGTCGTAGCACCGGCTTTTCCTATTCGAGAGCATGAGATAGGAGTAGACAATTTAGAATAACACAGCTTTGATAGGCGTCACACTTGACGGCAATCTTTTGTTAGACGATTAAACTTAAACTTAGCTGCATGTCTCCAACATTACCAAAGCTATTTAAAAAACGAGTACTGAAGCTTCCAACTTGAAAATAAGGATTAAGGATAAGGGGGGCTTGATCAGTCATCTGTTACTTCCCTTTTTAAGGTTTCTGAAGCCACTGTCAGAGCTGCATTTGAAAACTTTGATTTGGTTTTTGACGGAACATTTCTTTGAAAATCCTTTCAGTCACAAACAAACTTCTTTCTTTTCCGTGTGTGTGTTTGTTTATTTGTTTGTTGGTTTCTTTAGAAGCATAAATTGGGCTGAAATCTGTCGTTGTCATTGCTTTGATAACATCATATACCATGGAGATATAATTTTAAAAAGGGATAGCTCTGCGTCAGAGTATCGAAGGGAAAATTTAAGCACGTGTTCTAAATGACTTTTGATATATAATATAATGTCAAGGCGTTTCAATGGATGGAAGTCGAGACTGTCTCAAATTAATCTCCGAATGCATAGCCACCTATTCTATACGGGTACGTAATTAACTTCATCATTGATACAACCAAAAAACGGGTGCTTCCATTGACATGAGTACAGGATTTATTGCAAATAAATGCCAAGATCCTTCTTTTTTGAGAAATGTTTGAATAAACATGCAATATATTACCTCTTTAAATATCTGACGTCAAACTAACTTTACGTATAAGCAAAATGAAGTAAGAATGTCGATTCGGGGGGGGGGGGGGGATGGTTGTCCCCAATAATTGCTGGATACCACTTAATCTTGCTCCCGATAATAGGCATCCCTCATCAATATCTTGATAATCATTTAAACTAAACAGGAATAAGTTTTCCCACTACTTGCTTATTCAGTTAGTTCAGTTCGTGGTCTTAACAATCCTATATAAAAAATGTCGATGGAAGGATGCAAAATATTGCCAGTTGCCCCCCCCCCCCCCACCACAACAAAAGAAAGAAAGAAAGAACACTAATTTAATTTCATCAAAGATAGAGGGTTAGGGTTGCAGTTTCGTTCAGGTTCGGTTTCGAATAGGGTTTGGGATAGGCATAATGGTGGTGTGGGGTTGAAATTATAGGATTTTTTTTTTTTTTTAGTGTAGGGTACTGACCGCGGAGCGATTGTCGCCGGAGCATGTGTCATGCTACTTTGTGATGATTTCAAATGTATTATTCATGTATTCAGCAAATATCATATTGTTGGCTTCGTTCTATTCATGTTAAAGAACAGCCGCAAGATTACATGTGAATCATAAGTATGCAGAGTAAACTTCTGATTCTTGTTTGTTACCCTCATCCTCCTCGCCAATCCCACAAATGGACGGAGGCATATAGTATATGATGATCTTATAATTAATCCCAAATATAACTACAGTCCTGTCATGTTTTTTCTTTGTTTCCATTGTTCCTGTTCGACTGGGGGTTTATCATTATCTGTCAACACATTGCAGAGGCCGTGTAAGTATCCTCAACTCCAAGGTTCTCAAAAAAGAAAGAAGAGAGAGAGAGAGAGAGAGAGAGAGAGAGAGAGAGAGAAAAGAGAGAAAATCTGTCTCTTACGTATATGAGTAAAGAGAAATGAAAATTATTCAGATATATTTATGTTATTCATAAATCTGTATAATATTAGAAAAGTTTGTTCCCCTAATTTTGAAGAGTTTAGGCTCTCCGGTGAGTTGCGTAGAGAGAAAATACCGTGTAAATCAGTATGCAAGCTATACAAAATGCATATATCTGCTTTTCTGCATCAATTATGAATTAATCCCAAATACCTTTTGTTAGAACATCAGTATATTTACAAATTACAAATTTCTGGTGCGTTATGAAGCATGGCGCGAATGGTATCCTAGATATACACAGTTCGATGTATTTACCCTTGAAATCATTTCTGCCTGGTCGCTTCTTTTCAATATTAATGTACCATGCACAACAATAGGACATGGGTGAGAAAATATATATACATCTTTTGAACGAGATAGCTCGTACATTATTCCTGGGCCTGTATTTCCATAATTACTTCATCACGAAACATTTTTTAAATAGATATTTTAGACAAACATAAAACAGAAAATGTAGTCTCTCTATTGCATGTTTTTATTAATGTGGTTCGGCATCGAGGGGGCACTCACATAAGGGTTGGGGGGGGGGGGGTAAATACGAGGGGGCGCTGGCATAGGGTGTAGGAGGCGGTCTTACCGTCTTCTTTTCATTTTTCTTTTTTCTCATTCTCCTCTCTCGCTCTCTCTCTCCACTGGCTCTCTCTTTCTCTCTCTGTGTGTTATGCATATATGGCCTTGCATGCCTCCCTGGCTACAGCACCGATGTAAAACAAAAAATATATAACTGCTTATTGTTACGCAAGCGGGGAATGAAACAGAATCAAAATCAATTTAGGATTTAAGATTTCAATATATGCCTGTATGGGCACTTCATTTATTAAAACTCCCTATATTGACGTTGATCAAAATCTTTATTCTAACAACCTAGCTTTCGTAACTCACAAACCTCGATATATACGAACTTAAACAGTTATCCGTTAAGAGAGCATGCAGGATTAACCCAATACGTGCCACCGACCTAACACCATTATTATCAAATGGGACTTAGTAACGGACCACTCATCCGATACCGGTCAACACAACAGAAACTCTAAAACTACCATTAAAATGCACTTCTTGAATTTGTAAAGGCTTTGGGTCCTTATAATAAATCCGTCTTTGGATAAAGACTCCCTGATTTGGGTCAGTGCGACAATTTCAGATAACTCTAGTCTTCCTTTTCAAAAGATCCTGCCTGCATGTGATAATTATGTCATAAACCGATGTTTCGTATGCGAAGCATATTTTAGTACCTCATGGCCTCATAAAACATTGACCAACATCATAAAGTACGTCAGTTTTATACATTTATCTTTCAAATAATATATAGTACTTTTCCATACATTCAAGTCCAGTCTTATAAATTTTGAACTATAGTTCAAAATTTAAACGTAAAGTAGTAATATTTGAGTTATTATATAATTATGAAGAATAAATTGATAGGACTAACTGTTATCATTTTGTCTTTTCAAATACAGGGCAGCTGTAAGTTTTCAGTTCCTGAAATCGTATGCATCAGTACAATCTAGTATAGAAGAATTCACATCGTAAGTATTTTAAGGTCTTGAAACAACAACAACAAACAAATGCTACGCCACGTGAAGGGTTATATGCTCCATTTGAAATCTAGAAAATACTTAACATATTCTTTCAAGAAGGTTTGAATACGTTTTTTTTTTAATTTGAAGAATAAGAGATAAAGAAATAATCTCTCGCATGAAATCGACCATGCTGTCATTATTGTTACCATCGCTATCTCATAATCTTGTTCATAATCTATTATAATACTTCCTCGTTAATTGGGCGCAACACGATTCAAAATATAATTCAAAGAGTTGAGAAGAATCGGTGTACCAGTTAAAGGAGAGAAGACTGGTACATTTCATTCAAAATGGAAACTTTAGATAGGAAGCGGAGAAATACATGTTGTTCAATGCTTTAAAAAAATCAGACTCAGTGCATGGCAGGAAATGACAAGTAAATATGCTTCTTAAAATTTCCGGGTACAGTAATCAATCAAATAACAGTAATTTTACCCAGCCTTAATTGATTCCTTAACTGTTTCTGCGATAACCGTTCATTCGTATAAATATCATGCTCATTGAATTTCAAAGAGTCAATTTATTTTCACATTCTAAGCATTCTTACTATTTTTTAAAATTTCAGGCAACTGACTGTAGATTTCAGAACAAAGTACAGTTTTACGAGTCAGCACATCCGAAGTATTCAAGTTAGTATGATTTATCTGTTCATTCTTTGTAGATTATTAGTGCAGAACGCGCCATACCAAATTTCTCGGCAATCTACGTAGAAATGATTTTAAATTCCTTACTGTATAAAATATACATGTACTGGGTCCTCTTGCATAAAAAGTTGCGATTAAACGCAACT
The DNA here is from genome assembly GCA_025618425.1 of Heliocidaris tuberculata. NCBI lineage: Eukaryota > Metazoa > Echinodermata > Echinoidea > Camarodonta > Echinometridae > Heliocidaris > Heliocidaris tuberculata. The sequence continues at coordinate 3,533,404 of CM046834.1, forward strand.
CCAACAATTAAACGCAAGTCCCAAAATAATACACGATCCTGACTGGTGTTGCGTTTAATCGCATCTTTTTAAGTAAGAGGCCCCTGGAATTTATACCTTATAGGGCTACAGCCCGTACGAGACCGTCAATGTAGGTCACACGGGCCTTCCGACAACTTTTCTTAGGGTTCACGAGAGAGGTATTATGGGCTGTCTATCTATATTGGGATATCCATATATTACTTGGCAAATTGGTTCCTATATACCATGCATTTTTTTCCATTTTAAAGGCAATACGACAAGAAGAAGTCTAAACGTGGCTAGTAGACATATACAACCGGAAATTTTAAAAATATCCATTTTAATACTTTAAGAATAAATTATTTTTTGCGGAGAATTATTGCCTAATTATTTTGCTTAATGTTATGGAGAAAGTTTAGAAGGCAATCCAACCATGACAGCAAGAGCAGACAATATAAAGAAACAGGATAGGTAAAAGTTTCAGAAATAGAATAATCAGTAGAAGAAAATTTGTATTGTTCATTATGTAGATTATAATCATCCAGGTTTATATAGATCAATATAAACATACTAATTGAAAATATATTAAAATTTCTAATCTAGAACTTAATGGATACAATAATTAATGATTGATAATATTTCTTCTGTATCTTTTTTTTTTCAGGTTACTTCATCACCTAGTGATCGCATCCAAGTAAATTTTGATCTTGATATAGATACGAGAAACAGGACGCTGATATCACAAAGGGATAGATTAGAGAATGATGTAAGAAGAAAAAAATCCTGTATGAATATCCTCATTTTGGCAAAACCTCCGTCATCACAAAATGAGCACTTTTAGTGATATACATGATGAAAACATTTCAGTCATGAGAAAAGAATCAAAATTATTTGAAAAAAAATGAAATAAATGAATGCTTTGAACATGAATTTATTGTTTGACAAAGAAATTGATTGTAATGAATTTTGAAAATTTATAATGTTTACGTTTATCTTTGAAATTGTTGTACAGTAATGTCAATTTGTACCCCTCCCTCATCTAATCGAAAATTAATTCTCGATTAGATGAGGGGGGGGGGGGGGTCAAATTGACCCAAAGTATATATTTCTGATTTCCACATCGATCAAAATTAGAGTCTTTTATCATTTATTTAGTATAAAATCATACTCCTGCGCTCTTGATCAAATATTATTTTGATATAGCTCATGAATTGCCCTTTTAACAGTAGTTTTGAACAAAATTATTCATCAATCACATCAATGAATTTCTCGATTAATGAATCAAATATACATTAGTTTGTCAATTTTTTTTTGGAAGAAGAATGATGTTATGAGGATTTTCTTACAAGTAAGTCATACAGGATGTATGGAAAAAGATATTTAATGCAATCGAGTTTTATCCATTATTTTGATTTGTAATATCTACTTTCAGTTATTGGCTCCAAATTATATATTCCTGTTCACAAATTCGACGGGAGCTCGTGAAGCGTTTTTGGTCGATAGTGAGTCTGCATCTGTTACACCATCATTTGAGGACGGATGGCATCAGATTGCACCAGATATATTCTATGCTTTGCTTGTAGGACTGGTACTCCTTGCTATGTTCTGTGCGGCAGTTTATTGTCTGGTGAGCTATCTTCCATCCTCATTATCATCACCATCACCATCATCATCATCACCACCACCACAATGATGATCATGATCATGATCACCATCTTCTTCACCATCATCGTCAATTCAATTATCACCACTATCACCATCATCCTTACTTCCTTTATCAGTATCTCTATTATCGCTAATATTTTAACACGTCATCACATATTTTTATTATTTTGTCTCTGTTGGTACATTTTTTCTGTCGGAATATCTAAATAAGAATATATAAACAAAAACAAAAAAAAAAAAAAACAAACGACCCTCTTCGTAAACCACTTTTTTGGATCACACATATATATATATATATATATATATATATATATATATATTTTTTTTCCTTTTTTTTTTAAGCAGTCTGATCTAGTGATGGGGAGGGTTTGTTTTTAGGCAACAATGACATAGCAATCATTAATAATTTTAAACTCGATATGCATCTCCCTACTGTATGAATTCTTTAATGTTTTCACTGATGAAAAAATTTAAAAATATATATTGCGCTATGAGTCATGCCTATATTTAGTACGGTGCATAGTTTATTCAGTGAGTGTTTACATAATAAAAAGGACGTGGTACCTTAAATGCAGGTGTGTGATCGATAATGTCATGTTTACACAAATTCCCTTGGGGCTAAAGAAGTACACTCAAATGATATGAGACTGATATAGAAAAGGAAATACTATTGCTCATTGTTATGCGAAAAAAGTAGTAGACCCTTAGTTAGAATTTGGAAGAAGAAGAAGAAGAAGAAAAAAAAAAGCACTTCGGGACAGCAGTCTTCCTGCTTCTTAGGATGCAAGGTTACCACAATATGTTTGACATTATATGCTTTAGTCGATCGATTATGGAAATCATTTTTTTTTTCTTCTATTGTTGACGTAAAAACAGGTCTCCAAACAAAAGAGGTTGAACTTGAAGAACAGCTCTAACCGAGAAAACGGAATGCCGCCCTCAGCTGGCCATTTGAATGGAATCGACAACGAAGGCTTTGTGACAGAAATGACTCAGGTTTACAGAATCAAGGTATTGACATCCAACAATTTAAGAAAAAAATATACCTCGGCTTTATGTAATGCGTTTGAAGTTTGTCTAGAACATAGTCCAATAAAAAAACATATTCTTGATTAATTAGTAAAATTATCTTATGCAGGCTTAAAATGATAAAGCATACGTTGATTGGAAGGTTATTAATAAAGAATAAAAGGAATAATGTTTTGTTCTCTTCTTTTTCTGCCTTTCTTCTTGTTCTTCTTCTTCTTCCATGTTCTTCTTCTCCTTTTTCGTCTTGTTCTCTTTCTTCTTTGCCCACATCTTCATCCAATCAGAACACAGAAGCGTCCCCCATCCCTCATCGTCCATCGAGATCGATAGAGACATCATTCTCTGTAATCGAGCCTTCGTCGACGGAATCAACAGAACCTCAATCACCTAATCTACTGCAGATCCCACACCCGTCTTCACCCACGCACTTGCAGCAACCGACAGATTCACCTATTCTTGAAGACATCTCACCACCTTCTTCACCGGTGTACTTACAGGAACCTAGAGAACCCCAATCACCTTCTCTAGATCAGATCCCACAGTCATCTTCATCGGCGCAGTCTCATCGAGGGGATCGACCACCGCTGCGTAGATCAGTCACGACCTCGGAAAGTCCAACATTGAACGACTTCATGCCACCGTCGTCTTCTCATTCCCTTGTGAGAAAGATCGTATCAATGTATGACTCTGTGCGTACGACTCTTAGATCTTCTATTTCAAAACAACCTCCTTCTTCCTCTTCACCCCGTCAATCTCAACAACTTGATCAAACACCACTTCGCATCGCTGTCACGCCGTCAGTGAGTCCTACACATTCTGAAAAGCCTCCGACGTCGTCGAACTTGACACCGAAAGTAGTTTCATTACAAGGATCTATTCGTTCTAGTATTTTAGTTTCTACGACCACGACACCAGCATCGTCGAGACGGACATCAATCATCGGACCTTCCATCTATGCTAGGCTACTCTATGCAAGTTACTCGGTTCCACCCAAAAGGGTATATAACTATATTTGAGTGGAAAAAATATATGATCTACATCTCAATGAAATCTACTGTCGAGTGCAATCAGTATGACATAGAAATAAATCGGATTATAATTATGCTGTCGAGATCACCACGCATCAAAGTGGTATATTCTATAAATCATGATATGATCAACTTATCTCCACCAAGCTAGCGTGTCTTAACCCTAAAAGGACTGGGGGGGGGGGCATGATGGCCCCAAGACAATTTTCGCCGCGAAATTCGAACCGCTGCATTTCACGCCACGCCACTTTCTGACTTTTTTCTTTTAAGTCTTGCGCATTTTTTGACACCAAGTTTACGAAAATCGGTCGTACCGTACCGAGTCACGTGACCTTTTGTGACCTCATGTCAGCCCCAAAACGGAGAATTTCTGAGTTTTGTGTACAAAACGAATGGGAAACGGCATTTTCTCATGTTCCTCCATTATCACCTATAATTTTGTATTAAGGCTGTTATTATCATATATTCTAACTGAATGGTGGTCCAAATAACACCTTGAAACAGAATACTTTAAAAAAAAACAAAAAGGTTAAAGTTGAATAAGAAATTCGTAAAACAATAGAATTCATAAGAATTGAAATCACTTTCCATTTTTTCTGTCATAATAATGTTTTTAATGTTTATAAAGAGCTTCATGCATAGAAAGTTTATCTCCAGGGCCTTTCATTACTTGATATTACTTCAAAATGTGTATTTACGCATATAATTTGCATAAATTATCATATTGAATAAAAAATAAAGACTTACATAAAAATAACGATGGATTTGTGTTCTTTAAGCGTTTTTCGAGGTCAGTGCAAAATTTCGCGGCGATAGGTCATGTCGCGGCCGAGATATCAACGGGAGGGGCCATCATGCCCCCCCCCCCCCCCGCAGTCCTCAATACTTCCAAAATAGCCCAGTCTTTTTAGGCTTAATCATAAACTCTCCATGCCAACCATGCTGATCTATTTGACTTTTTAGCTCTTTTAACCTTTAATCTGCTTGACAGTGGCTTAGTTCGGAGGTGGGGGCGTGGGGGGGGGGGGGTACCTATCTCCCACAATCATCACTTATAATCATATGCATGGACAAAATACACAGACGAATGAAATATTAACCTATATATGTTTGCAGTACTTGTTCAACAATATCTAGATAAGGTCCTGGCTGTATAGACATTCCATAATGAAGAATAATTTTATTATTGATATTCTATAGTCATGTCAGTCGCAAGATTACTACATTATTGTACAATATTCTATATCAAATGTAATGATGCTGCTTGAAATTTACACCATGGCCCCGTTGCATAAAACTTACCATTAACGGTAACTTTGCCATCAATGGTAACTCCCATGGAAACCTTGATTTTGATTGGCTGTTGAGTGAAGTTACCATGGAAGTTACCATTGATAGCAGAGTTACCATTAATGGTAAGTTTTATGCAACGGGGCCCATATCTATAATTCTAGCTGGTACAGGTGAACATGTTTATGTACACATAGCTATATAGACATATTCAGAAAGAGAGAGAGAGACAGAGAGACAGAGAGAGAGAAACAGAGAGAAAGAGAGAGATAGAGAGAGAGAGAGGGAGCGAGAGAGAGAAATAGAGAGAACTATATTGGAAATTTGAAATAAACAATATTGGTCCATTGCGATAGAATGTTTAACTGTATGTTTATTGTCTTTTTTTCATTGGCCCGTATTCTGAACTCCGGTTAACTTAAATTTCTGTACAAAGTTAAACCACACTTAGACTAGAGTTAAAGTTAAACCGGAATTCAGGATACGGGCTATTGTGTTTTTCAGTCCCGTTAAAATAATTGATAGGAGAGAGTTAGACGGGAAAGAGAATGAGAGGGAGACAGCGAGTAAGAAAGAGAGAGAAAGAGAGAGAGAGAGAGAGAGAGAGAGAGGGGGGGGGGGGGGGGGGGGGGGGGGGGGAGAGAGAGAGAGAAAGAGAGAGGGAGAGAGAGTGCTAGATAGATAGGTAGGGGAGAGTTAGAGAGACACACAGGAGAGCTCTCTCTCTCTCTCTCTCTCTCTCCTGTCTGTCTCTGTATAATTATGTCGACATAATAAGATAGAATCTTAGGAGAGAGAGAGGAGAGAGAGATATATATAAATAGATAATTATTTAATATATAATGATAACTTGGCATTCTCAACAGAGTCTACAGGCTAGAGAATGCCACGATGAAGTTAAGGAGACAGTGAGCATTATTAGTAGAAGATAATTATTCACAGTGTAGCATGTTTCGGTTTTACCAGACAGAAATGGCGCGAAATGTAAAAGGTAAGACGAAATTATCTAATACATTGAGGCACCAAAGATGTAGGAAAAAATGAAGCTGAAGTGCTATTTCACATGCGGGTCATTCCATGAGGTTGGGGCAAAATTATGACGATATCCATGTAAGGCGTATGCCTGATACACAGCGATTGTGACGTCTTGGGTTGTAATTTCATCCAATAGGTAGAGCTCTATCATACTACCAGTGCGCATTGACATACGAAACAATGGATTTGCAGTGCGTGTACGTAAAGTACCAACTTCAAGCCAATGAAAAACCTGCTACTAAGATCCCACCTACACGCGCAAGTTTTGTGTTTACATTAGTAACGCATCTGTACCTGTGTTGTACAGGTGCTTCATTCTTTACGAATTCACCTAGATAAAAAGACGTTAGCTCTGCTTTAGTCTCGATATCTCAAAGAAAATGACCCGCAGAACATCTCGTAATCGCGGATATTTTGCCAGACTCCAAAAGAGAATGGGGAAATGTATCAGACGTCTGTGTTGTTTTGTTTCAGGTGCGAAACTTTTTCTTTCCCTGCTCATTTTTTGCAACATTCTTTATTACGTTGTAAGAATATGTATACAGGGTATATATCACTACATTTCATGAATGTAATAGACAAGTGTTTATCTCATACAAAAATGGACTACAAAATGACCACAAAAAAGTTGTAAGAATTATTGTTGCTCTTACCTTATACTTATAGTAGCAGAGTTAGCATTGCCAGTTGAAGGAAATGGGCCACCGGTTCACCCGTGGCGATGTTGCGATGCGGTAATGAAAGCGGTAAAATTGAAGCGTCGGAAAACGGCTGTCCGATTTCCGAAGCCAGTATAGTTTAGATATTGCACTGTCCCGTCATATATTAAGCAAATGATGAAGCAAGAAGTCCGCTAAATGAAGGATGAAATAAAATATGGTGCAGAGGCTAGGTTAGCAGGATTGGTCTGGTAGAATCTAAATTGACTGAGTGACTTGTAAAAACATGATACTCTGTAGAGGATCTACATAAAATTGAAGCTTGGAAAAAAAAACCTTTTCCGGAAGGCATGGTCTGGAAACAAACTGATTGGCCAGTGACCAAAACAGATTATAGTAACCAAGAATGGCCATGCCTGAAAAAGACTACAATTAAAAGCATGATATGAAAAGTATGTAAACAGAGGTTTGCATTAAAAAAAAAAAAAAAAAAAAGACTACCAAATTAGCCAGCTGTTGTTAAGATATGTGAAATGTTTGGAAATCATTATAAAAGGCAATTGAATAGAATTGCCTGGGTAAGAGTTGAAAAGGTAGTGACTTCAAACTTATTCTAGATCGTAAATAACTTAAGTTTTTCAAACAATTATGCCAGGAAAATTCTTTATCATAACAGCCTCTTTTTTTATTCAAGCAAAATATTATAAACTAAAGACTCACTTCCACACGTTTTCTATACAGACACAGAGGGTGACTATAGTGGTAGGCGTAGCCATGCCTTGACCATAGCAGACCTCAAAATGGTAAGTAAATCTTCATATCAGCATCATTCAGTCTAAAATGAATGAACCCTTTTAATAGCATTTCATTTTCAATCCTACTCTTGCCTATATAATTCTCATGTTTCCCATTTGCATTATCAAAATGTTTTAAAAACTTACTTCTCCTTTCAGTTAGCCTGTCAGTTTTTGTCTCTCTCCTTTTTAAAACTTCATTCCAATTTTTTTTATTTTCCAAAATTTGGTTCTTTGTTTCCTTAACAGTTACATGATACTGACGTTGAAGAAAGAATGAGCTACTCAACTTCATTATGGAGCTCAGAGGAGAGCATCCCAAACATCACTTACTATCCCATTTTCCCATCGAGGTACAACGGCAGTGATGATGATGGGACAAGCGAGTGCAGCAGCCCTCCATCCGAATGCTCTTTCCTCAATCATGCTGAAGACTTCATCCATGTTCAGGATAATCAGAGCGTTGATTCATTTACAACGGCAAGTTTGTTAGAGTTCTTGAAGGAAATGGATGATGAAGACAGCCTCACAGATCTCTCGATCAGCGATGAAGATGACGATGACACAGTCACCGATATGAGCGACTTTGGAAGTGATGATGAAGACAAAGATGACATTTCCATTGTTGACCTAGATTTGAACAATGACTATGAAAAACAAAACATCCACATTGCTACCAAAATTTTGGATGAGCTCATTGCAGAGGTCGCATCGAGAACGAAGTGTTAAATATCTCAATCGATCTGTATTGCACTTGATATTTAAACAACCGACAAACACTCAAAATAAATTTCTATGAAATAAAATTCAAACTTGTTATACGCATTGACATTCGCAGAAAACGTGTGATATTTCAGCAAAACTTTCTTTCTGTATCGTGTAAATCGAACTGGATATGCAGTGCGTCCCAAAATAAAGTACACAGTTGGAAAAATTCTCCCCAAATAAATGTTTCAAAATATTTAAAGGAAATTTTCATACCAGTGGATAGCTTGGGGTCTTTTCTATCAAATGACACCAAAATGTCTCACAATATTTTACGCTTGAGTGAGCAAAGGCCAATAATGAGAAAGGATTCAAAATCCAGTCTTGACAAGAATTGATATTGGCTCTGGCTGTATCAGCCGAGCTGAGAGCCATGTAAAGGCTTAGAAATTTCCATAAAAGACAATTTATGAAATAACAGGCTATGTTCTCTGTATATCCTTACACATCCTATCAATATTTTATGCTTGTGTTAGTAATTAACTACTTTGCTGGGTGTTTCAATATGTTACTTTTGGTGAGTCTTTTGATTTCATTTGACTTGCTTACTCAACCATAAAGTTTTGATGGGATATATCAGGAAATACATTGAGCAAAGTCTGTTCTTTCATAAATAGTCTTTCAATGATCAGAATATAAAATTTTGAAGTCTTTTCATGACTATCAACTTGGCTCATACCAGCCAGAACAACAACAAATACTTGTCAAGAATGGATTTTGCACCATTTCACAAAAGTGGCTCTTGCTCACTCAAGCATAAAATATTGTGAGATATTGTAGTGTCATTAGATGGAAGAGATCATAAGCTAACCACAGGTATGAAATTTTCCTGAAAATATTTTGAAATAGTTAATTGAGGAGACTTTTTCCAACTGTCAATTTCAAACGGTTCTCAACTTTGTTGATACCATCCAGAACAAATACCAATTCCTGTCAAGTCTGAATTTTGCACCCTTTCACAAATTAAAGTGGTTTGAGATCACTCAGGCGCAATAACTAGTCAGATTTGTTTGTGTTATTGTATAGGAGGGACCCTCAGCTATCTACAAGAATTCAAAAATATTGAAAATATTCAGAAATATTTATTTGGGGAGACTTTTTCCAACTGTTTACTTTTTTGGGAGACGCACTGTATAATATAAACAACCAACAAACATTCGAAATGAATTTCTGTAAAATAAACTTCAAACCTTGCTATATGCAACGCTTTTTTGTTAATAGAAAATGTGATATTTGAGCTCAACAACATAGAACGGGTTGTGTCGTAAAATTTATAACGACAATCGAAAAATAACGGTTTTGAATGGAAGTTATCAATTGCTAGAAAGTTGGCCCGAGTAGAAACAGAAAATTAGAAGAAGAAAAAAAAAAATAGCAGGTAGAGATGACAAAAAAAAAAAAAAAATAAAAAAAAAAATAAAATAAAGAGAAATCTCCAGTTGGCAATTCGGTCAAGTTCTGTGATGTCATACATGAAGAACTTCCTATTTTTTGTAGCAATTTAATTTTTAACATTCTAACCAGTTCTCTCTCTGGAAAAAAAACAACACAAACTGAGAAAAGGCCTACTATCTGGATACAAAATAAATGGCAGCGTTCTCCATGTCAGACATTACATAATCACGATCGTATTGCCAATAAGAGATTACCCTTATCTTTAGTGATCTCAACTCACTTTCAAAAATTCGTAATTCTTTTCATTTTCTCAAGCATTCACTAATCTGTCTCCCTGTTTTGTCTTTCCACTTAGGCTGATTTTCTATTTCATTCAATTTAAAGTACCACTGTTTCCAGCACTTTTTAACATTTTTATGGAGGGTTAATTATCCTTTGAATTGTATATACTGTACATTTGTACATACTTCATATTTAACTTTGTATATTTATTTATTTTACTTTGAATATTTACATTTAAATAGATCAAAATCTTCCTCCCCTCCTAATAAGCAAAATTACTTTATAACATAAATACACGGAATTATTGGATTTCTTTGGGTGAAAATGAGTAATATTTGAGTGATTTTAAAACAGGTTTTCAATTCTTTTTCTTTCTCAAAAACATGAACTCTGAAGTTGTACATTATTCTTGTGTGATTACATTGTGATTTTCAACCTTGCAAAGCTTCTATGAAACTTTTGCACACTGAAAGAGGGAGATAGGGAATAGCAGAGAGCAAGAACGAGAGAGAAAAGACAGATAGACACAGAGAGATGGGGAGGGAGTGAGAGATAAAAGGAAAAAGACAGAGAAAGAGAGAGAGAGAGAGAGAGAGAGAGAGAGAGGGGGGGGGAGGGTAAAAAAGAGATGCCTCCCCTATAAGCAGACAGTCAGAGAAAGAGAATATTGAGAGAGAGAGAGAGAGAGAGAGTGAGTGAGAGAGAGAGAGAGAGAGAGAGAGAGACTATAAGAGAAATAACCAAACAAAGAAAGAATAGAACTGTAGACCTTGTTGGACATTATCAATTGGGGAAATATTCTATTATGTTAGTAAAACGATGTTAATTGTTATAACAAATCAAAATCAAGACAAGTCATTGATTAATAATTGCGCAGAGATGGCTGTGCTCACGTAAAGTTATCATAGACATCTGCGCAAGCATGCACCAATGATTAGTGTTTATTGCACACAATTTCATTTAAAAAATGACAATTAACATAGTTTTCCTTATCATGAAAGATCACAAAGTTTTCAGAATACGGCCCCTGGTCTTCAATTTGCACACATTTCTCACAGAAGGTACATGTTGTTCAATCACTAAAAAAGGAAATCAAAATAAAATTCCTAGGAATAAATGCATTTTATTTTTGTTTCACAGCAAAATACATAACACCCTCTTCATTTTCAAAATATAGATATACAAAGTACAATAATCACAAAAGTGAAAGACACAGCAATTCAAAGTCAAGGCATTGTAAGAATAGACATTCAGTCTGAACAAGGTGATAATATACAAGATATACATCGATATTCAGTCTTAACAAAGTGATAATGAATAAGATACACATAATGTTATAATCATATATGCATAAGACGTAGAAAATGCATTTTGTATTTGTTTCAGCCAAAGATCATGGTCAAAATTGCATGAATAATTTAAACAAAAGTCATTCTGCAGAGCTTGAACTGAGCATGAAACTGCCTAAAATATTATTTTCATCTACATTGATTAATACTTTGTATTTTTTTTCTATTACGAAGGAAGTAACCCGAATTTATAAACAATTTCCAAAGGACAAATGGGATTATCAACTATTATTTAAACAGATGAATCCCAAAAATTCGTTTTTCATGAAGTTAAACCAACATCTTTTTAGTTCTTTGATTGAGTTGAGATCTGTGGGAACATCGTGTAATTATTATCTTCGTTATTCAAAAGAATATTTCGAATCAAAGATGGAATATTGAGAATCAGCCGCCGCCCCCCAAAAGTGCAATAGGAAAACAAAAAGCGAGTGAAGTATCTCTTCCCAATATGAAACTGTTGAAAATGTGATAAGAATGGCAGATTTTACTCTACATTTTATAAAATATGTCCAAAAGCTACAGAGAAAACGACATAAACAGACAGAAGGCAAATTCCTCTTCAATGCACTAAAGGAAAAATAAATATGTATTTTTGTTACTATTCTAAAATGTACTTTATGTATAACTGAACTATTGTCAGAAAGAGTTTCAAGTATGCTATTTTAAAGCTATTTTGAAAAATACTACGTTCTTAAAATTGGTGTTAAATTATCACTTATAATCATATGCATGGACAAAATACTTCACAGAAGAATGAAATATTAACTTAAGTTTGCATTACTAGTTCAATTATATTCAAATAAGGTTCTGGCTGTATTGACATTCCATATTGAAGAATAATTTTATTATTGATATACTCTATAGTCATGCCATTCTCAAGATTACTACATCATAATACAATATTCTATGATTATGAAATATAATGATGCTGCTTGAAATATCACACCGTATCTGTAATTTTAGTTGGTACAGGTGAACTTGTTTATGCACACATAGCTATATGGACATACTTACAAAAAAAAAAGAAAAAGAAAGAGAGAGAGAGAGAGAGAGAGAGACAGACAGAGAGACAGAGAGAGAGAATGAGAAAGAACTATATTGGAGAATTTGAAATAAAGAATGCTGGTCCATTGTAAATAGCTGTATGTTTTTTTTTTCTTTTTTCATTGGCTCGTATTCTGAACTCCAGTTAACTTAAACCCCAGTCTTAGTTAAACCAGAGTTTAATCAAAACTGACTTAGACCGCACTCCAGTCTAAATTTCTGTACAAAGTTTAACCACAATTATATTAGAGTTAAAGTTTTTTGGTTTTGGTTTTGACAATTGTCGATGAGCGGGCCAGGAGCCGAAAGCTTGTAAATACACTGAGTGACCTGCTTCTTTTTGTTCCATCATTCTCTCTTCACATATCTAAATTTAACATGGTTCAACCGATTGGTACACACATCGACACCTCTCTCTCTCTCTCTCTCTTATATATATATTTGCTTGTCAGTCGAGGCAGGAGGGCTAGCAAATACGAAAACTACCCCCCCCCCCCGGCCCGCTCATCGACAATTGTCAAAACCAAAACCAAAAATGTTGTCCCCCATATTTTTTGGGTTCGGACTGAAGACCATAGTGCTTCCCCCCCCCTAATATTTCAGCGGAGCAATGTCAGCGGAGCAATTGTCGATGGAGCAATTGTCACCGGAGCAAGTGTCGAATCTCCGGAGCATATTTCGGCGGAGCAATTGTCGGCGGAGCAATTGCTGGCGGAGCAATTGTTGGCGGAGCAAATGTCGATGGAGTAAATGTCGGCGGAGCAAATTGTCTCGGAGTATTTGTCGCGGAGCACTTGTCGCATTTTTTCGGAGCAATGTCGGTGGAGCATACGTCGGCGGAGCATATGTCAGCGGATCATATGTCGTGTCACCGTTAAATCCTTACTCTATAAATCCACTGCTGAATCGCAGTTTTGTTAAGTAATAACAAAAAAAATGTACATGTATTTTCTTTTTCATTTTTTTTTTCCATTTCACTTTCTTTTTGCTTTCGTTTTCGAAGAATGCGGAAAGGAAATCAATATTATTGGTTTTAAAAAAGCTATGCTGCCCTCTATCAGTCTAAAATAATAATACGATTGCATGTCATTGAATAAAAACAGTTTGTTTTGTTTTTTTTTTGCTTTGTTTGTTTGTTTTTTGTTTTGTTTTGTTTTGTTTTGTTTTGTTTTTTATGGGGGGGGGGGTGTTTAGCCGACTTCCCATCTGGGAGAGGTGCTAGACTCAAGAAAGTTGCACTCATGGGCAATTCCGATTTTTCTTTTTTTTAATATGGGTCCTAAATGCGTGGGAGGGGTTTTATTCCACTTAAAAACGACTGGTCCTTATAAATCATCATATATTTGCTATGGACCACAAAATAGCCTTGTGGTAGAGTCTCTGCTCACATAGATTGATGTTCAACCACCGCCCCCCCCCTCCATGATTTGAATAGTTTTTTTCTCCGACTTGTTTTCCGTTCATACAAAAATGTGCAGATTGTGAGGCTATACCCTAACTGCTTACTACGACAAGATACAGCAAAATTCATTTTAAAGACTTCATACTGGCTCCAGACTCTCCCCTTGCGATGCTTTACTAAGGAGCTCCTTGTATTGGCTTAAACAGAGTTGAGAGATCAACCAAGGAACTCCTTGTATTGGCTTAAACAGACTAGAGAGATCAACCAAGGAGCTCCTTGTATTGGCATAAACAGAGTAGAGAGATCAACACAAGGAGCTCCTTGTATTGGCTTAAACAGAGTAGAGAGATCAACACAAGGAGCTCCTTGTATTGGCTTAAACAGAGTAGAGAGGTCAACCCAGGAGCTCCTTATATTGGCTTAAACAGAGTAAAGAGACAACACAAGAGCTCTTTGCATTGGCTTAAAGAGAGTAGAGAGATCAACACAAGGAGCTCCTTGTATTTGGCTTAAACAGAGTAGAGAGATCAACCCAAGGAGCTCCTTGTATTGGTTTAAACAGAGTAGAAAGATCAACCCAAGGAGCTCCTTGTATTGGCTTAAACAGAGTAGAGAGATCAACCCAAGGAGCTCCTTGTACTGGCTTAAACAGAGTAGAGAGATCAACACAAGGAGCTCCTTGTATTGGCTTAAACAGAGTAGAGAGATCAACACAAGGAGCTCCTTGTATTGGCTTAAACAGAGTAGAGAGGTCAACCCAGGAGCTCCTTATATTTGGCTTAAACAGAGTAAAGAGATCAACACAAGGAGCTCCTTGTATTTGGCTTAAACAGAGTAGAGAGATCAACCCAAGGAGCTCCTTGTATTGGCTTAAACAGAGTAGAGAGATCAACACAAGGAGCTCCTTGTATTGGCTTAAACAGAGTAGAGAGATCAACACAAGGAGCTCCTTGTATTGGCTTAAACAGAGTAGAAAGATCAACCCAAGGAGCTCCTTGTATTGGCTTAAACAGAGTAGAAAGATCAACCCAAGGAGCTCCTTGTATTGGCTTAAACAGAGTAGAGAGATCAACCCAAGAAGCTCCTTGTACTGGCTTAAAACAGAGAAGAGAGATCAACACAAATAGCTCCTTGTATTGGCTTAAAGAGAGTAGAGAGATCAACACAAGGAGCTCCTTGTATTGGCTAAAACAGAGTAGAGAGATCAACACAAGGAGCTCCTTGTATTGGCTTAAACAGAGTAGGGAGGTGAACACAAGGAGCTCCTTGTATTGGCTTAAACAGAGTAGAGAGATTAACCCAAGGAGCTCCTCTATCCACCTCAATTGAAAAAAAAAAAATTGTGCGTGCTATTCCATTCCCTGGTAATTTATTGAGGACCTCTGGTCTGCTGTATTAAATTAAACTGTCAAGTTGCTTTCGAGATACTTCGAGAACACGTCATAACATCACTCATCTAGGCGATTAATGTGTTCTAAACAGAAGGTAAAACTGTCCATATCTCATAAATCTTAGGGTCTACGTATTTATAGGTGGAAAGAACATAAATCATTAGCTTAAACAGTAAACCTTGTGCGTGGGTGGAATACAAGCCTATCAAAATGCTCTCAGAAAAGAATAGAAATATATTATATAGTATAGTAAACAAATATACCATGCACTGAGAGGCTCTAGTAGAACTTATGAATTCCGAGGTGGCATGAATAGCATTATTTTCTGAGGGGCGTAGCCCCGAAGAAAATAGTGCTATTTCTGTCGCCGAGGAATCCATAATTTCACTAGTGACTCGAAACAGTGCATGATATGTTTGTTTTATATCCCTCCAACGAATCTTTATAAAATAATGATAAAAATGTACCGCGGTTCACACAGTGGTCTATGAGGCCGAGTTATCGATGAAAAACCTCTGACCGATCGCATATCTGTGATGACATTCATGGTATAGTGCACTATATAATGAATGACGTCACAGTATAGCACATTTTTCTTCATCGGCATCGGCATTATCCATTAATGAGGGATATAATAGTATTCATTTCCATAAATCAGCATAGACATTGATACCATAGGATCACAATAATCATAAAAATAAGAATAAAATAAAAGCTAACTGTTTTCCATCATATTAGTAACACAGACAAAATGATGTTCAAATACTTCGACAATAAATACCGCTTGCGTATGGTTAGACAAAATTTATTTGTGTGCTTGGAAACGTGCAACAATATCTTGTTTTCAAGATATAAACATCAAAGTTTATTTTACATGTCTTAAACAATGACATTTGCTAACATACAGAGAATATATAAATCATTACAGTATTTTGATATAGAAAATATGGAGCGGATGCGGAGGCATTAGAAGAAAAGCTGATCCCCATTTTCTGCCAATGCATCATTATAATTATGTGATACCTTACAGAAAAGGAGCGATGGTGTTACAACTTCAGTACACGATGATGATAATGAAAATAATAAAAAGGGGTGTAAACAAAAGGGGGAGAAAGGGGGGGGGGAGAAAAAAAAAAGAAGAAAAACAGTTGTACATGTAGAGTTACTCGATAGAATAAACAATGTTTATGAAATTAAAAAAAAAGGGAAAAGGAAAACATGTAAGAGAAGAAATATAAATACGCAGACGAAAAACGTATCACGATTAACAATTCCTACTGAATAAGAAAGAAATATGATAGAAACAAGGGAAAGAGACAGGATGAGATAAAGAATACGGAGAGAGAGAGAGAGAGAGAGAGAGAGAGAGAGAGAAGGTGAAAAAATTAGAGTTAAAAGAAGAAGGGGGAATTTCTTTTTTTAAAACAATATATGATAGTGAAAATGTAAAAATGAAAAAGATTTAAAAAAAAGAAAAAAAAAAGAAAAAGAAAAAGAAGGAGAAGGAGGAGGAACATGCATGTAAGATAGAGATCGATAAACAGAAACAAAAACAAAAACCTATGAATGATAACATAAGCAACAAAACAAATTGCAGACGGAAAATAGAGAGAAAATAAAAGTGGGATTGAAAAGGAATTGAACAGACACGATAGAAGATAAGAATGATCGATGGGACTGGGAGGGTGATGACTGTCTTCCATTAGTCTTGTCTGGCTTGCATCGGTTTCCTTCAAATTCACAGCAGGAGTCAGACAGAGTTAGTTCATCATTGCCATGGTTACCACTACCTCCCATTCACCCAGCATCAACATCACTATTCATATCCTTGAAGTGTGGGAAAAAGGCAACTGTAAGAAGAGACAGAGAAAGAGACAGATAAGGAGAGGGAGTGAAAGAGGGGGAGGGGGAGAGAGAGAGAATGAGAGGGAGAAAGAGGGAGAGAGAGAGAGAGAGAGTCGGGGAGAGAGAGAGAGAGTCGGGGAGAGAGAGAGAGACAAGAGAGAGAGAGAGAGAGAGCGGGGGGGGGGGGGTGGGAGGGGGATTGGAATCGACAGGACTCGAGACTCGCATTTACTAGTATTTGAAGGACCAACCTGTACGGAAACATATCGCAAGTGACAAAATTTTCTTTCGTTTATCTTCATTTTTCTTTCTCATCAAAACATCATTTATATATCTTTCGATATTGTTAAGAAGATGTGATCATGAGAAGATCTGAATTTAAAAAAAATAAATAAAGAATGATTATTTTATAAAGCTATAATGCCAGAACTATACTCAGTGCGCAAATGTTATTGATTTGATATTTTTCTAATCTTGTAAATGAGGGCGGTATTTTTATAATATGGTTTTGAAATTTGTCACCTCAGATATATTATTGTCCCTTGATTATGAGGAGAAATGACTAAACCCCCCAAAAAAATCCTTATTAGTGAAAATAATTTTTGTTGACTAAGTTTTAATAATTCAGGATTAGATTTAATAGATCTTTTATTTTTCTTTTTGTAGTGAACCTCTTTAGGAGCACAAATTAAAGTTCCCATAAACTGCTAGAAAAGAACAACGCCATTTATCATTCCTAACTATTTGATGCAAATAAGATTATTATTGAGATTAGTTAAATTTTATTTTGAATTTTAACAAACAATTCACTAGGAAACTATACAATTTTTGTTATTTCAACAATTAGTTTAGACTTGTAACAAAGAAAATTGCCTGAAAGTACACATTAAGCTTCCACAAAAGAGAATGGTGCATGCTGGGAAAATAAGATGCACAGACGTTTTCCGATCCTGTCAAAAGATGGCGCTATTTAGAGCTCAGTTGGTAACTTAAAGAATAACGTGAACATGCGATGCGAGCGCTTTGTCTTTATCATGGACCAGATGACGGATGGGGTAGATCCAGTATGATCGTAAAGATGATTAAAACTTGACGGCAGTCAGAAAGCTGTGAAAAGTTTGGACGGGGAATCGTTTGTGTTGGTTCACTGCCAGCAAATTTTCGCAAATCATAATAAGCAAAGCAAAGCAAAGCAAAGCAAAGCCCCCCCCCCAAAAAAAAAAAAAAAAAAAAAAAAATCTGTAACAGTCGCATGCTTGTATTAAAGAATAGATAGGCGAAAAAAATTGCACTTCCGATTGTAAAGAATTTCATGACTTTCTTGGGTCAGGGTGATGGTAAGATGAGACAGTTATAATGCCTCGTTCAGGAAAAAAAAAAAGAAAAGATGAGACAAATTACGATAATGAAAAGTCTGCATTGAAAAAGAATAAAAAATGGAAACCCGAAAGGAAGGTCATGAAAGGAAATGAAAGAAGACGGAGAAGGGGTGAATGAGAAAGGGGAAATGAGAAATTACGAGTGACGGAAGGAAAGAGAGAGAGAGAGAGAGAGAGAAGAGAGAGAGAGAAGAAGATAAGAGAGAGAGGAGAAGCAGGGCAGTTCGAAAGAATAAAGTCAAAGGTCAAGGATAAATTGTATAACCTAATATTCCTACTAATAGGAAATGAAGGAGAAAAAAATTCATATGTTGATGAGATCTTTTTTTTTTTTAAAGACGAGAAAGATATCCGACTGTTGAATTATTTAGTTATACATGCTTCAGTTTGTTTTTTGTTCACTTTCTGTAATGGACAAGTTTTGTAAAAAAAAATTAGAATTAAAAGGATATATAAAAAAAAATATCCTACTTATAATTTTTTGGATATCAGATTTCTTTACCGTATTCGAAAGTACTTCAGATTAAGAATGCTGAAATGAGTCTCTCAATGTTCATTTATCACAAGCGGTGCAGAAGAATTTTAGAAGTGGGTTCCAATGTGAGCAAAGTGCCCAACGCATCAATTTTTTTTTCGGTAAAAAAAAATGAATAAAAAGGAAAAAACTTAGGGTGCTCTCGGCCCCCTGAGCTCCCCTTCCGCGCGCCCTGACAACTTCAGACGGTAATCAGTCTTCAAATTTCACAATTTTCCCCAGACAACGCTAGACACTGTCACTGGATAACTTCTACGTGATCCTCTCACTCATGTCTAGGTTAATCATGGTATTTATTATACAATTTATGCTTTGCATTTGATTGAAATAATAAGTCTTATGTAAAAAAAAAGAAAGAAAGAAAAAAAAAACACCACCTTGTGAACTGGTAATGGAATCGTCCGATTGTTGGGGTTTTCGACAAGGTTAGTTCAGCCCTTAGCTATACAACCATGACAACTGAAAAATTAAAGATATTTGCCTCGTGACTGAAAAATTCTACAGCAGTCTGTCTGGCTTCTGTGTGGATACTGCACTTCATAACAAAGCTCATTCCCTAATCCATGTATGGCTTCAAATATGATTGCGTAATCATTTTTTTTTTTAAATTATGAATTTAAATTTTAAAATTGTTCGTTCGTTAGTTTATTTCCATTTCCATTAGAAAAAAAATACAATATATAATAATAATAATAATAATGTGACTTATAAAGCGCCAGAGATACAAGCTTTGATGTCTACAGGAAGACTATTCCACAAGGTGGGG